>ONZH01020923.1:0-134500 GCA_900303285.1 Rhinella marina | reverse complement strand
CCAGCTGTTAAGGACTGTGGTGGTGGTGGTGGTGCTGGCAGTTCAGGAATCAGAGGCTCCGGCTGAGGCTCTGGCTTTTCCCTGAACCGGAGGACGCCATCTGGAAACTCCTGCAGGCAGCGCAAGCGTCCTGGACCTGGTGGTTCATCCGGCCACACTTCTGGTTCCGTTGTAGGCACCAGAGGCTTTGAAAGGAGGGTAACCACGGTCGCAAATGGGCCTTTCAGGGACGCCATGGGGGCGTACTCCACCTGATTCCCCACGTACAGGCTATGCCCATGTTGTGGCAGGTACGGCCGTTTCACTGACCTGCAGCCCACAAAATACTCCTTTCCATCCTCATCATCCTGCAGGAAGCCAGACCCTCTCCCAACGGAAAACCAAATCACAGTTCCCTTTCTCCGTTCCAATTAAGGCTCTCTTGGCCTAGGGTGGTCGAGTACCTGTATGACCCAGTCCTCCACTGCGGTTTTATAGTCCCAGAGGGTCTGTGCATGGGCCGTCACAGATGGTGGAACAATTGGGTTCTGGTGTATGGAAGGGGTGGATCTCCTCCTGGGCAGCGAAGTGGACGCTCCAGCCGCTTTCACCCCACGAGCCAAAGCAGACGTTCCAGCCGCAGAAGCCAAAGCAGACGTTCCAGCCGCAGGAGCCAAAGCAGACGTTCCAGCTGCAGGAGCCAAAGCAGACGCTCCAGCCGCAGGAGCCAAAGCAGACATTCCAGCCACACGAGCCAAAGAAGACGTTCCAGCCGCAGGAGCCAAAGTAGATGCTCCACCCGCACAAGCCAAAGCAGACACTCCAGCCGCCTCACAAGTCGCAGCAACAGCAACCTCAGCAGGTGATAAGGAACACACAGGCACTGAAGCTGGGTTTCTCTGGCAGACTTGTGACACCCTGATGTCTTGAGCGGGTGGTGGTTCAGGTAAGTCGTCTCCATAATACATCTCGTTCCAATTTGGACGCAGCTGTTTTTTAGCCATGATGCTTGCCTCTTGCTATGAGGTCAGCCCTGGTCTAAACTGGTTCAGACTTCAAAGGAGGGTGGAACACTGAGGGAGGAGTCTTCACTCCCTATACGTGCAAAACAGTTAGATCCCGGTGGGCCGGGCTGTTTTTTTCCAGTTCTGAGGGGGGCATATCTTCACTTTCCCGCTCTTGCGTGGGCGCATCGTCATTGTCCCGCCTCATGCAGAATGCGTACGTTTCATACATATCGTACATATTGTTAGCATGTAAAATTTTGCGAAAATTTACGAATAATACAAAGCGAATCCAAAGAAATTCGGATTTGCTTCACAGCTGAAAATTTCCAAGATTCGATACGAATCTACGAAGCGGCGAATAGATTCGCTCATCTCTAGTCCCTGCACAGCCCGACACTATCCAATCAGTCCTGTCAGTGCAGGAACACACCCCCAACTGGTTACAACTAGCTGCATCTTATTTGTAAATTGCCATTGATTCATTTATAACCTCTAGTAGAAATATTAACCCCTTCTACCCTGGGCCTGTTTTGACCTTCCTGCCCAGGCCATTTTTTGCTAATCTGACATGTGTCACTTTATGTGGTAATAACTTTGGAACGCTTTTACTTATCCAGGCCATTCTGAGACTGTTTTCTCGTCACATATTGTGCTTCACAACAGTAGTAAATTTGTGGCAAAATATTTCATTTTTATTTATAAAAAAAAATACCAAATTTAGCAAAAATTTGGAACAATTAGCAAATTTCCAAATTTCAATTTCTCTACTTTCAAAATACATAGTAATACCTCCAAAAATAGTTATTAGTTTACATTCCCCATATGTCTACTTTATGTTGGCATCATTTTATAAATGTCATTTTACTTTTTTAGGACGTGAGAAAGCTTAGAAGTTTAGAAGCCATTTTTCAAATTTTCAACAAAATTTCCAAAACCATTTTTTTAAGCACCAATTCAGATATAAAGTGATTTTGAGGGGCTTACACAGGGGCGTAGCAATAGGGGAAGCAGGGGAAGCAGCTGCTTTGGGGCCCAGACCCACAAGGGGCCCCCTCAGGAGGGAGACTAGAAGATTTTATTGTCAGGCCCCCTCAACAGTATTATACAATGACATTATATACAGTGACACTATAGAAAGCGGATGGAGCGGCTGTCAGGCCTTCTCTGGGAGAGCTCAGTCTTGACTAGCCACAAGAGTGAGGGTTGTATGTGAGTTCGGGGTTGCGAGGAAGTTTCTGGGGGGGGCCCCATTCAAAAATTTGCTGTGGGGCCCAGTTAGTTGTAGTTACGCCACTGGGCTTACATAATGGAAACCACCCATAAATGACCCCATTTTAGAAACTTCACCCCTCAAATTATTTAAAACTGACGTTACAAACTTTGTTAACCCTTTAGGTGTTCTACAAGAATTAAAGGAAAATGGAGGCGAAATTTCAAAATTTAATTTTTATGCAGATTTTTCATGTTAATCATTTTTTTTCTTGCAACACAGCAAGGGTTAACAGCAAACTAAACCTCAATATACATTACTTTGATTCTGCAGTTTACAGAATTACCCCATATGTGGTGATAAATTGCTCTATGGGCATGTGGCAGTGGTCAGAAGGAAAGGAGCGCCATACAGATTTTGGAGGCAGATTTTGCTAGAATGGTTTTTAGGCATCATTTTGTAATTGAGAGACCCTGACATACCCCTAAAGTGTAAACTCTCAAAAAGTGACCCCATTTTGGAAACTACACCCTTCAAAGAATATATTAAGGTGTGTACTGACCACTTTGATCCCCTAAGCGTTTTACGGAATTTGGAAACACTTGGCTGTGAAAATAAAAAGTTTCATTTCTTCAAATAAAATGTTGCTTTAGCCCCAAATTTTTCATTTTCACAAGGGCTAACAGGAGAAAAAGCACCCCATAATTTGTTCCCAATTTTGTCCTGAATACAGCAACACCCCATATGTGGTGGTAAACTGCTGTGGGGGCACATGGCAGGACTCAGAACGGAAGGAGCGCCTTATGGATTTTATAGTCCCAGAGGGTCTGTGCATGGGCCGTCACAGATGATGGAACAATTGGGTTCTGGTGTATGGAAGGGGTGGATCTCCTCCTGGGCAGCGAAGTGGACGCTCCAGCCGCTTTCACCCCACGAGCCAAAGCTGACGTTCCAGCCGCAGAAGCCAAAGCAGACGTTCCAGCCGCAGGAGCCAAAGCAGACGTTCCAGCTGCAGGAGCCAAAGCAGACTCTCCATTGGTTTTTATTTTTTGAGCTATTGTCTTATGTGGGGTCTTAATTTTTGCGGGAAGAGGTGACGCTTTCATTGGTACCATCATTGGGGTACATAAGACTTTTTGATCGCTTGGTGTTGCACTTTTTGTGAGGCAAGGTGCCAAAAAATAGCTGTTTCTGCATAGTTTTTTAAAAATTTTTTTACAGCATTCACCTGAAGGGGCAAATCATGTGATATTTTTATAGAGCAGGTTGTTACGGACGCGGCGATACCCAATATGTCTAACATTTTTATTTTTGTTAAGTTTTACACAGTAAATGATTTTTTGAACACAATTAAATCTTGTTTTTGTGTTGCCATTTTCTAACTGCCCTATTTTTTTTATTTTTCTGCTGACTGTCATAAGTAGGGTCTCATTTTTTGCGGGACGCAATGACCGTTTGATTGGTACCATTTTGGGGTATATACACCTTTTTGATCGCCTGCTATTACACTTTTTGTAAGGGTAGGTGACCAATAAATGGCTGTTTTGTCATAGTTTTAAAAAAAAATGTTTTACAGCGTTAACCTGAGTGGGGATATAATGTGATATTTTTATAGAGCAGGTTGATACGGATGTGGCGATACCCAATATGTCTAACATTTTTATTTTTGTTAAGTTTTACACATAAGATGCATTTTTGAACAGAATTAAATCTTGTTTTTGTGCTGCCATTTTCAGAGAGCCATTTTTTTTATTTTTTGGGTGATTGTCTTAGGTAGAGTCTTATTTTTTGCAAAACAAGATAATGGTTTGATGGTACCATTTTGGGGTAAATACGCCTCTTTGATCACCTGCTATTACACTTTTTGTAAGGGAAGGTGACCAACAAATGGCTGTTTTGGCACTGTTTTTTTTTTTTTTTTACTGTGTTCACCTGACGGGGTGGATCATGTGATATTTTTATAGAGCCAGTTGATACGGACGCGGCTATACCTAATATGTCTACTTTTCTTTTTTTCCCTTTTTTTTTACAATTTTTTTTTAACTTTGTTTTGGGAAAATGGCGTTTTTTTTTTTTACTTGAAACTTTTATTTTATTTTTTTTAAACTTTATTTTTAAACGGTTTTTAGCTTTTTTACAACACTTTTTACTTTTGGGGGTCTGATCCCCATTACCATGGGCGTTGCTAGGGTCTCAAAAGATCCGGGGCTCAAGCCCCAATGACTATGGCCCAATTCTCTATGTCGACCCTCGTCCCAACAGGAGAACATACCTCACATCCAGGTCCTCCCAGGTGACGTCTCCTCTGATGTAGATCTTCTCTGTCATCATCTTCTCCATTCGGCCCGTACAACTTCTCTCAGCCACCTCGTCTCTGCAGAATGTGACACACGGACATCTTAGCTTCATCACATTTCTATCATCATCCCCCAACCTGGAGTCCCCACAGCCTTATCCTGCTGCTTGCTGTGCCCCCCAAAACCTCCAAATGCTATCCTGGAGAAATAATAGTGCCCCCCATAGTAATAGTCCTACCAATAGTAATTTCAACATTAGTAACACTCCACCCTACAGTGACCCCAGCACTGATAATGCTCCCCAAGATTGTCCCCATTACTAGAAGAGTCCTCCAGTATTAATAATGCCCTCACAGGCCCCTCCTATTGTTCCCCCAGTGATAATCAAGCTCTCTACAGACCCCTCACTAGTAATAAGGCCCCCATAGTGCTCTTAGTAGAAATAAGGCGGATCTAGAAGTCTCTCCTATAGAGCCCCAGTAGTAATAAGAACGCCTAATGTCCCCTAGATTTATAATACCCCTACAGTGCCCCCAGTATTTATATCGCTCCCCCTACTGTTATAATGCTCGCCCTGAAGTGCCCGCTGTAGTTATATTCCTCCCTTTAGTGTCCTCAGAATTTATAATTCCTCAGCTCCTCCACCATACAGTCCTGTATAAATAAAGCTATTTCCCTCCTGTGTAAATAACATCACTATACAGTCAATATACAGTCCCATGTAAATAACATCCCTCTCTATCTACAGTCCCCTCCAAATACAGTCCCATATAAATAACATCATTCCCATAGCCGTCATCAACATACAGTCCTATGTAAATATCACTCCCTCCGACAGCCGCCTTCAACATACAGTCCCATGTAAATAACATCACTTCCCTCCCACATCCACCTCCAACATGCAGTCCGATGTAAATAACATCACTCCACCCCACAGTCCCATGTAAATAACATAAACCTGCCCTCAGCCACCTCCAACATGCAGTCCCATGTAAATAACATCACTCCACGCCACAGTCCAAAGTAAATAAGGCTACCTTCACACCAGCATTTTTGCTGGATCTGTCATGGATCAGTAAAAATGCTTCCGTCATGATAATACAACCATCTGCATCTGTTCTGAATGGATCCGGTTGTATTATCTTTTAAATAGCCAGTTTGGATCAGTTTCTTCATGTGGACACCAAAACGCAGCCTGTGTCCGCCTCCAAAATGGAATGCTGACTGAACTGAAGCAAAACTGATGCATTCTGAACGGATCCTTTTCCATTCAGAATGCATTAGGACAAAACTGATCAGTTTTGGACTGTTTACGAGAGCCTGTGACGGATCTCACAAACGGATCCTTACAACGCAAGTGTGAAAGTAGCCTAAGGCAAGTTTCACACCTGCGGCAGGGGACTCCAGCAGGCTGTTCCGGTGGGTAAACAGCCCGCCGGATCCGTGCTGCAGCAGGTGCACATGTGGGGCTGGAACTACGCTCTGGCCCCATTCACTGTAATGGGGCCAGGCCACGGATCCAGCTGCAGCATGGCAAACCCTGCCAAGAGGCGGCCGGAACAAAAGTACAACATGCTGTACTTTTGTTCTGGCCACCTCTCGTCAGGGGTTGCCGTGCTGCAGCCGGATCCGTGGCCCGCCCCCATTACAGTGAATGGGGCCAGAGCTTAGTTCCGGCCCCACACGTGTACCTGCGGCAGCATGGATCCTAACAGCCTGCTGGAGTCCCATGCACAGGTGTGAAAGTACCCTAACAGAACCCTGCCCAAGTCACCTCCAACACACAGTCCCATGATAACATCCCTCCCTTCTGCCCTAACATACAGTCCCAGTTAAATAACCACAACTCCCAGCATCCCTCTGCTTCTCCCTTCACTTACCTCTTCTGATGTAGCAGAGCTCACTGTTGCTTCTTCCCCACAATTCTCCTCTTCAGTTTAGAAGACAGGGGTTGAAAAAGACCTGCGATGATGTCACAGTCATGTGACCAGTGCAGGATTGGACGGCACTGATCACATGACCTGTGATGTCATCACAGGTCCTACATATCTTGCAGTCTGTTAGATTCAATTGTACTGCCGCCCTGAGGACGGCAATACAATTGTATTTGTCTAACAGGCAGGACATTCGGGGCCTGGGAGAAAACATCAGGGGTCCAGGCCCCGAATGTTTTAGCCTAGCAACGCCCCTGTCCATTACAATGCATTACAATACTTCTGTATTGTAATGCATTGGCTGTAAGTGTATTACTCACAGTAATGGAGGCTGGATCTCACAGGCTTCCGTAGATGACAGCCGGATGCCTAAGAAAGGCATCCGGCTGCCATCCAAGCCATCGGGTCCCCGTCACAGCAGCGCGGGGACCCGATGGACACCCCTTCCCGCACCAAGGATCGCATGTGCCGTGGTCAGCGCTGACCGCGGCACATCGAGGGTTAATGCGCCGGCATCAGTGTTCCAGCTACTAGACACAGCTGGTCGCACGCAGCTGATCAGGCGGGCGCAGCTCCTGCACCCGCACGATTAGCGTGCCTTACCACTACGGTGCTGGGTGGGAAGTCATTTACGGCGCTGTACATGTAGGGGAAGGGCAGAACATGGAGACATAAGAATAGATGTTCCAGAATTGTTAATACATGGGGGATGCAAGTAGTTACTACAACAGACAGGTGAGAATAAGTTACATCGGATGAACTTAATGGACATACTGTATGTCATTTTTCAACCATACTATGTAACCATGTAATTATGTACCGGTAGTTTGGTATTCTTTTTTTTGCAATGGACATGTCTCTTTGCACTATAACAATACAATATGATCACAAAAAAATAAATAGTATATATAGGCAAAAATATTTTGATTTTATCTGATTCAGAAAAATCTATCTGAATCTTGGCAAAGATCATTCTCATTTAAAGAGGACCTGTCACCTCTACTGACACGTCTCTTAGTAACTCCTTGGCTTCCCCATGTAATAACAATTCAGGAGAATCTATACTTATGATTTTATGTTGTGCTATTCCACTATTATTCTTGCTAAAAGTTTATGAACTGCAAGCAGTCTGGGTGTTCCCAGTTGGGTGCGTGTCCCTGCACAGTCTGACATTGACAGCACCGATTACAGGTAGTTTCGGACTATGCAGGGACACTGGTAACATCCTGCTGGGCCTGTATTATTGCAGACTGCTGTTCAATTCATTTCAAATGTCTAGTGGGAATAACAGAGGAATGGTACAACATAGAGTTCTATAAAAAGATGCCCCATGATTATTATTGTATGGGGCACGTAGTTACTAAAACAGAGATGTCAGGAGAGGTGAATGGTCCTCTTTAGCATTCCCTAAATGTTTTACAATGGTGATAGTAATCTGCCAGATAATAACCTGCCATTATAATCCACCTTCTTAGGTGTGTGTAGTAGATAGGGTTGCAACGGTATGAAATTTTCACGGTATGATAACCGTCTCAGTAAATACCGCGGTATTACGGTTATCATGGTATCACAGTTTGTTACATATATTATTAAAAGATACACTAATCCTTAAAGAAGAATACAAGCAACGTTTTTTTTGTTCAATTAACTATTACTACTGTACTGCAGTGTATTTTCTGATTGTAAGACTGATCAAGCTCCTGCCTTTAGCAGGAGCTTGAACAGGCTTACCTCTACCATGGCAAGCTGGACGAAAGCGTCCGGTTGCCATGGTAACCATCGGGACGCTGCCACAGCAGAGCAGCGTCCCGATGGGAGGGAGCTCTCTCCCTCTCACTGGCCCCACCATCGGAGCGCTGCTGCAGCGTCCGATGGGAGAGGGAGGGAGCGCCCTCCCTGTTAACCCTTCCATGCCGTGGTCCTTATGGACCGCGGCATGGAAGGGGTTAAACGGCCGACATCGCTGCCAGCAGTGATGCCGGTCGTTTGAAGCAGAGTGTCAACTGTATGCTGACACTCTGCTTCAACCGCTCGGCCATCCTGGAAATTGAGGGGGGGGGTTTAAATGAAAAATACAGTTTGGGGAAGGAGGGGGGGGATCGGGGGCACCCGGGCCGGGGCACTTTTGGATTACCTTTACAGGATCTGATCCCCCGCAGTCTCGGACCTTACAGCCAGCCCCTGTATCCTGTGATTGGCTAGTCTGAACAGACTTGCCAGTCACAGCGATCGCCATTATGGGGGGAGCACGGCTCCCCCCGAGGCCTTTACTGTGGATGGCTGTGTTTAACAGCCGCCATCGCAGCATGTAAACCCCGCTGCACTGCGCAGCGGGCGTTTACATGCAGGACGTACCGGTACGCCCTGTAGCGCGAACTACCTCGTGCCCAGGATGTACCGGTACATCCACTCCACTCCTATCATGTCGCCAAGGGGTTAAAATGATAAAGCCCACCTACTTTAAGTGGGGTGGTGTTCTCGGAGATGGGAGAACAGGTTTGAGGTAGTCCCTCCTTTAGCTGCCACTTTACGACCACATTGCTTACAAATTGGATTTCCATCCTCACGTGCATTTGGTGGGTATCCAAAGTAGTCCCACACTGTTGACTTTAGTTTAGTCTTTTTTTTAGGAGGACAGAGACTTGTTAAATCTGCACGCTCTGCCATTTTTACCGCTGTGTGCTTAATTAACTGAAACGGAGCGCATGCGCGGATGAGTTTCTCAGCAGGGTCACCTTTTACCGGTAATAAGCAAATGCCCACGGTTTGATAACCGTGCATTCCAATATCGTGGTATATCGTGGAACCCACGGTTTGATAACCGTGCATTCCAATACCGTGGTATATCATGGAACCGGTTACCGCTGCAACCCTAGTAGTAGAGAATATAAATGCTGCCACTGAGTAAAATGACTGGTGATGACCTGCTGTACAGATTTGGAACCTGAGGTTGCCAATATTTGTGATGGATGAGGTGCTATGTTTGTCCAAAAAGATTAGTTATGAGTAAGATCTGAAAAGTCCCAGTGGAAATCCGGTTATTTTTGGTCCTTGAGTCAACTTGAGAAATTGTTTCCAAAGGTCTGAAGTTCACCTATTCAGAACAAGTGCGTCCACTATTTTAATCTCTCCATGCATGTGCCATTAAAAAATTAAACATGTATTTTAAAAAGGCAATAAAAGTAAAAAAAAACAAAAAACAAACAACAACCCATATCCTGTCATATGCTTAGTGGACCAGTCTAAGCTTGACTAGGTTTAGTAGATTGGAAAGACTCAAACTTCATGTACAAATAGAACTTAATTAAAATTTCCTCCAACCATGAATATAACAAAACGTATGTACCGCTATATTGCACACATTCATAGTGCAGCTGTACTATAGATGCGGTACTTCTATACAGCACACATAAACAGTGCCACTATTCTGCATAAAAACATAGGGATGGGATTTATCATGAATGGAATATATGAAGTCAGTTTTGCTTGAGTCTGTGTCACATTAATCAGATTTCACAACTTTTTTGTTAGGTTTAAAGAGGACCTTTCACTACTCCTGGCATGCCTTATTTAATAGCTTCATGCTTTCCCCGTGTAATAACAACTCTGGAGCATCTATTCTCATGGCTCTGTGTTGTGTCATTTCTTTATTATTTAAGGGTACAGAGGGGAGGTGTCACGCTCTGGTGTGGAGGGAATAGCCACACCAAGCGTACGAGGGAAGGGAACAGACCAAAACCTGGGAAACGGTCACCTCCTGCAGGGAACCCTGAAACTAGGCCCTGACTGACTACCAGTATGAACAAGCCTGGGTTGTAGGAGAGTTCATACACAGGAACCTAATAACAAACTCACCCTAAAGAGCCCTGCAGCTAGTGACACAAGAAAGAGTAAACCCGTTCCTCCAAGAGTAAGGACGAACAGGAGACTCCAGAAGGAAAACCACAAAAGGGAAAAAGTCACTTATCTGAAAGCAGATATCGCAGCAACCGGATCTCAGCCAAGATCCACACCACACACTACTAAGTAGGCAGAAAATATAAACCGCAAGGGATACTGGGAGAGGAAGGGGTAAATAGGAGAAGGATAATTACCATAGCCGCAACAGCTGAGCTGAGGGGAAGGGGTGTGGTAAACAGCAACCAAACCAAGGGAAAAGCATGTCAAATTATGTCACTTTTGAAAGCCGCGCAGAACGTCTGATACCAGACGCAAGCCCACTCGTGACAGGAGGTAACCAGTTGGAGGAGTGTACCTGCATAGACTCACTCTATCCAATCAGAGCTGCCATGTTCAGACTGTGCAGGTACACCCCCCCAACTAGTTACCTCCCCTCTGTACCCTTACTAAAGGCTTATAGTAATTCAATTGTAACTTCTAGTAGAAATAATAAAGGAATGGTACAACACAGAGCCATAAGAATAGATGATCCAGAATTGTTATTACATGGGGAAAGCATGAAGCTATTAAAACAGGCATGTCAGGAGTGGTGAAAGGTCCTCTTTAACCCCTTCACGCCCAGCGCAGTACTAGTACGGTGCTGGGCACGTGTTTAAAGATGGCGCCCGCTGCTCAGTGGAGCGGGCATCCTGGCCGCGGATGAACTGCTGATTTATACAGCAGACACCCACAGTAATGCCGATCGCGGACATTTAACCCTTTGGATGCCGCGGTTAATCCTGACCACGGCATCCGAGGGCTTAAAACACCGGAAGCACGCACTTCCGGTGTTACTCCGGCTCCCCCGTATGGCGATCGGGGGAACTGGAGTATGTATGCAGCACCCCCTGTCATAGTCAATTACAGGAGGCTGCTGCATAGACTTTTCGATGGAGCCCTTCTGTGTAATAGGGCTCCATAGGAAAGCATTAAAATATCATAGACTCCAATGCTAAAAAAAATACACATCATGGGTATCGCCGCGTGCGAAAATGCCCATACTATAAAAATCTAAAAAATTTTTTCCTGTACGGAAAACAGCAAAATGGAAAAAGGCATCAAAATGGCCGATTCGCCATTTTTTGTCGCTTTTTTTTCTAAAAAAAATGTAATAAAAAGCGATTAAAAAGTCATACACACCCCAGAATGGTATCAATAAAAGGTTCAGATCGCCCTGCAAAAAATGAACCCCCATACAGATCCGTACACATAAATACCAAAAAGTTATAGGGGTCAAGAACTGGGGAAAAAATCACTATCAAAATGCAAGAAAAACTATACATATTAGGTATCGCCGGATTCTTACTGACCAGTAGAATTAAAGTAACTGGTCAGTTTTAATGAACATCGAACGCTGTCAATAAAAAACCCGTAAAGCTGTAGCGAAATTGCGTTTTAATGTTTCTGTGTGTCGTTGCAGAGAGAGAAAGTCAATGCAGCTGACAGTAGTTGATATTTACCTTCATTTTTTCAATCCCCATTGGCTGCAGAGTGGGAGGGGGCGTGACCTGACCAAGTCAGGGGCGTGGCTTAGCGAGACCTGGGTCGGGGGTTTTAAGATCTTCTTTAGGGGGCAGCTTGAATTACAGGTCGATGCCATGGTAATTTATGAGGACCCGCAATGGGTAGCAGTAGAAGAAAACATCTTTTATTACTACTGAACGGTCTTAGTCTAAAATTAGTCTAAAACATAAGTTATATTTATGGTAACCGGAATACCCCTTTAACAGTGTCATCCATAGCGCTCTGCCCCTTTAACCCCTTCCCGACCAGCGGTGTATATGTACGGCGCTGCGGGAAGGGACTTGCCGCCCAGCGCCTTAGTACTACAGCGCTCTGATCGGGCAGGTGCCCACACCTCACCTCCTAAGCCCCCTGCTCCATATCTTAATGAGCAACATCTTGAGGAGGAAAAAAAATGGCAGCTATTGATGGCCACCACAGAGGGACAGTTTTGGGGCAGTATATTGTGCTGCGCTGTGGTATTTGGTTCTGATAGGATGGTATTTTGCACTATGGTATTGCTGACCCAGCCTACTTGTGTTACTGCGCCTTCTGTCAATTTGGGACCACTTTTTTTTTTCTTTTTAGGGCCACTTTAAGTTCCCAGTCCGCCCCTGTTCATACACAATACACAGAGATGTATACACATTAAACACACACATACAGTACATACACATTATACTCACATATACACATATACAGTCATACATATACACACACATACAGTACATACACATTATACACACACATATATACACATATACAGTCATAAATACACATTACACAGATACATTACATACACATTACACACACACATATCTACACATATCCAGTCATACATACACATTACACACACATACAGTACATACACATTACACACATATATGCACATATAGTCATACATACACAATACACACACACATACAGTACATACACATTACACACATATATAGTCATACATACACACTACACACATACATACACATTATACAAACACAAAGTAGTAGAGGAAGGGGAAGGCAGGACCTCCAGGCCTCTCACCCTATGCCACACCTGACCCCCCCCCCCCCCAAGCTATGCCCCTGAGCCAAAAAGAGCATTATGCATATAAAAATTCTATGAACATGTTTTTGTCAAAAATGTAAAATTGAAAAGCTCTTCCACAATCGTAAGTGATGACGTCACTTACTGATAGATGAAGGTCCCACTGCCACGAATGAGGGAGTCACATTGCTAGCTACCACTCCTTCACAATGTGGATTCCTTGGACTGGTGGGCATACAGTAAGTCAGACCTTAGGGTACATACCGAAGTATATACCATAGCATGCTATGATGGGAATACACCTTTAAGCACATTATGTGATTCTAAGAAGTGGTTAGTCATTTACAGTTAAGATTGTTGCACGTGTCTCTTGAGATAACTTTATCTTGTAACCCATATGAATGATTACAGTAACCCAAGAGAGGATACAGAACATATCTCGTTCTTCAGGAAATTAGCTCTGATACTCTTCTCCACCAGCTTTATTTTGGGTATTTTTACTGAGGGCGGACATGCTGCAGATTGGCTTTGCGTGTTACAGTGCTAGCAAAGTGGATGGCTCAGACTGTAAGGATGCTACATTTAAAAAAAGTATTCCGTTCCGTCTTCAGACCGGAGAGCAAACCGCAGCATGCTGCAGTTTGCTCTCTGGTCTGGGCATCTGCACCAAGACGGATCCGGAATGACCCCCAATGCAAGTCAATGGGGACGGATCCGTTTGGTGTGATACAATGGTGAACGGATCCGTCCTCCATTGACTTTCAATGGAGTTCATGACGGATCCGTCACATACACACATACATACAGACATACACACATACAGACATACACATATACAGACATACACATAAACATACACAGACATATACACATATAAATACATACTTACATGCTCCTGGCAGGTCACCATAGCGCAGGAGGAGCAGGACGGCGCAGACATAGGACGATTCCACCCAGCAGAGGGCAATGTGTGGAATCGTCCTATGTGCGCGCCGTCCTGCTCCTGTACTGTGCTGTGGAGACCTGCCGGGAGCATGTAAGTATGTATGTGTATTTGTATGTGTATATGTCTGTGTGTGTGTGTGTGTGTATGTATGTATGTACTGTGTGACGTGTGGGGCCGGAGTGGACATGTCCCTGCAGCAGCACGGATCTGGCAGCACCCTTCACCTGCCGGATCCGTGCTGCCGCTAATGTGAAAGAAACTGCTTTAATCTTCTATTCAGCCACTTTTGAGACATTTGGTTTAAAAGGATTATCACACGATTTTAAGACTTTTTTTTAAAAAAACACACCTGGAGGACTTTCTTCCCTTTCTGTGGATGGGTAGCAGCTTATCAAGCACCTGCATCTCCCAAGATGCATTGCAATTAGTTCTGTTTACCTCCTTTCTCACCTGCATAGAGAATAGCCTCTCGATTATGGTCTCAGAGATACATATTGAGTGACAGTCTGGAGACTGAGCCGCGCCGAAGTCCCCTTCTGCTCCTACTGCTTCCAGTTCATGGCCGTGCACAGGACTGGGGATCGTGAGTTGCACTCCCTTAAAGGGGTTGTCCCACGAAAAATATTCTACAGTTTTCAAACCAGCACCTGTATTTAAATACTTTTGTAATTGCATGTAATTAAAAATTTAGTATAGCCACTGAGTTATTCAATAAAATGTATCTGTATAGCATCACCTACTGTTAGCTTTTTTTTAAATTTCTTTGACCTT
The DNA here is from genome assembly GCA_900303285.1 of Rhinella marina. Taxonomy (NCBI): domain Eukaryota; kingdom Metazoa; phylum Chordata; class Amphibia; order Anura; family Bufonidae; genus Rhinella; species Rhinella marina. The sequence goes on along the minus strand of ONZH01020923.1, from coordinate 119,870 downwards.
CTGAGAAGGCCCCACATGCTCAGTCTCATCCTTCAACTGCCTCCTGAGCTGTGATAGGAAGAGCATGGACACGCCCCCTGAGCTTTAGCAGAAAAGACACGCCTCTTGACCTGCCAGCTTGATATAAATGTAGCAGAGCAATGAATGAGGAGATCTCTGGATCCATGTGAGGTACAGGGCTGGTTCTAGCTTTGTTAGAAAGAGGTTGTCAAGGTTGTTGTACCCTTAGGGTACTTTCACACTAGCGGCAGCACGGATCCGGCGGGTGAAGGGTCACTGTAATGGGGGCGGGTTGCGGATCCGACCGCAGCACGTTAACCCCTGCTGAGAGGCAGCCGGAAAGAAAATACAACATCCGGATCCGTGCTGCCGCTAGTGTGAAACTAGCCTTAGCGAGATACATCAAGGCTTCTCTGTCTGGCTTGTGTGCCTGTATGTACGGTCCTGTATATGACACCTTTCCCATACTTTCTATTCTGCTACTTTTTCAAACAGCTTTGGTGGAAAAAATGCTTAACCAATTTTCTGGCAAAATATCTAGTCAATGTAATTGCTCATGATAGTTTACATCCAGGTCCATATCATTAACGGAAGTCATGGGCCAGACAAGTGTGATCTTACAAAAAAAAAAAAAACAGATCATTTCAGTAATACAAACTTGTGCCAAACCCGCAGCCTTGGCGGCCAGCTCACCAGATGAAATCAAAAGGGGAAGCTGTCAGAAGAAAAAGGGGAAATCTGAAGTTTTTCCACACAGTATGTGTCATATGGTTAGATGAAATCAAGACCATGGTTGATGAATCTAAAAGTCACACTCAGACATAAGTTTTTATTTAGCACTTAGAAAAGATATGTGGGCGATACTTGCAATACTTGCAACGTATTAGTCACGGGAAAAGCTCTTGAGACATTTCTGTTTGGATTTATAGAAACTTATGACAAACCAGCATTACTAAAATTCAAGTGTTAAACATATTACTCAGTTGAGGTTTTCAGTTTTGCATTTCACATGTCACAGATCATCAAGAGTGTATCCACTGTACCAACTAACTGGTTTGGCATTAGGTTAAACAATAAGGGTATTATTCTGGTGCTTCCCAGGTATTCACCATTTATAGGAATCTAGTCTTTGCTGTAGGGAGCCAACCGGACTGCAACCTCCTAGGATAGTCCCGTTGTAGTTGGCAGCTGATCCATAGGGGTTAGGGACTCTTGTGCAACCACCAGAAGTTCAGGATACAGAAAACACACAAAAAATACAGGAAAACCACAACTATAGTCTGAACAGTCACTAAGACTTGAATGATCAGTGCTTCAGTGGCACAATCGGTCAGTGTGCGGTACTTATAAAGACTTGAATGCAGGTTTCTGAGACCAAGAGAGCACGAGTGAAGCATAGATGGTGGGAAACATCGGATAAACAGGCAGGGTGATAGTGAAGATGCAGACGAGGCAGGCAGACTGGATACTTGGTAGTAGCACAGACGAGGTAGATGGACAGGGTTAACTTAAACATAGACATATACTAGACATAGATTATAGAACTCCTTTGCTCTGCACCAGGGAGCCTTAAGCTCAGGCACAGTCCAGCTGGAGAGGGCACCTTAAATACCAAGGAACCCCTAACCATTAGCTGGGGAAGGATTTGGAAATGTGCACACTAGCCACACAAAGGCTGTAGGTGAGTGTGCAAACACCTTAAAGGCGTTGTCCCACAAAAAATATTCTACAGTTTTCAAACCAGCACCTGGATCTGAATACTTTTGTATTGTATTCGCATGTAATTAAAAATTTTGTATAGCCACTGAGTTATTCAATAAAATGTATCTGTATAGCACCACTTAATTTCTTATTTCTTTGTCCTGCTCACTGAGAAGGTTGCACGAGCTCAGTTTAATCCTTCAACTGCCTCCTGAGAAGTGATAGGGAGAGCATGGACACGCCTCCTGAGCTGTGATAGGTAGAGCATGGACACGCCTCCTGAGCTGCAGCAGAAAAGACACTCCCCTCGAGGTGCCAGCTTGATATAAATCTAGCAGAGCAATGAATGGGGAGATCTCTGGATCCATGTGAGGTACAAGGCTGGTTATGGCTTTAGTAGAATTCAATTGTCATGTACTATATGATGTCTGATTTTCATTCTTTACATTGTGCATTGGATAACCCCTTTAAGAAGACAGAGGCTGGAGCACAAAACTGAAGTATGGAGTAGCGCAGATATCATGCCCGCAGGGGAGAGCAGGGCAGCATTGGACATAGACAGCCGACCTAACACCATACTAAGCATGTCAACATTTTTTAGGAGGTCTTATGAACATTTATTCTTGAGGATTGGCTTGATCCTCGGCCCATGTAAAAAGATTCTTATAAATAAAACCACATCAGAGATAGGGATCACCTTACATTTGTTTCTTGACCCCACGGTGTGACCCTTATGGTACCCTTGGCCAGGCAATCTCCCAGACATTAGATTGCTGGAGGATCCTAGCGAAATCAACTGATCTGTTTACTGATTATTTATTAGGCAAATTGTATAAATCTGGCCATATGCTTTTAAAAGCTGTTGGTTGAATCATAGTTCAACAGACATCTATCTCTCCCGAATCCCTAACAACTCCTCCATACACATACGCATTTGGTTCAGCCAAACTTGTATATGTATTCTATGCAGCGTGTGGAGAAATATTGTTGGTAAGTACATGGTAAGTATTGTTAAGGAAATGAAAGATTGTCTTGATGCTTTTTACAATATTCTTGTGGTAAGCACCAATATGCCTTAGTTCCTAGAGTTGGGTCACTGGGGCAGCCTGTTTTTGCCACAGGAAATATCTCTTTGTGCTTTCTTGCTCTTGTTCGTATGTGTTTTCTTCTTCTTTGTATTCAGTTTAGTATTCATTACCAAGAAACTCTGCTGTTTCAGTTTGTTTCTCTAGAGGAGATGAAAGAATTCACAGAATGAATATTAATCTTCTACTGTCAGATTATTACTGGAAGAAAACATATAACTGATGGTTTAAAGATAAAAAAATAACACATGGAAGAATTTCTTGGAATCGTCCATGAGTGAAAAAAGAAAATTCTAGAGAAAACCGCTCCTTAAAGGGGTTATTCCATAATTCATTAAAAAAAATGAAAATCTGACATCATATAGTACAGCGATCCCCAACCACCATGCCCATCATCTGGTACTAGTCTGTAGGGAGTGCCGGTGTTGAATGGCGGGGACAGAAACTATTGCCCTGTCGTGTAGCCTCATAGGCTGAAGGATTATTTTGCTCTTTTTTTAATTTTTTTCCTTTGTGAACATTACAGGGGCACTATATATATATATATATATATATATATATTGTATATATGTATATATATATATACAATTCTGGAGGGGAATATATATAAAAGGGTACTACATATAAAGGGGCACTACGGGGGGGCACTACATATAAAGGGCCACTACTGGGGGGAGCACTATATAAAAGAGACACTATTGGGGTGCACTTTATACACTCACCGGCCACTTTATTAGGTACACCATGCTAGTAACGGGTTGGACCCCCTTTTGCCTTCAGAACTGCCTCAATTCTTCGTGGCATAGATTCAACAAGGTGCTGGAAGCATTCCTCAGAGATTTTGGTCCATATTGACATGATGGCATCACACAGTTGCCGCAGATTTGTCGGCTGCACATCCATGATGCGAATCTCCCGTTCCACCACATCCCAAAGATGCTCTATTGGATTGAGATCTGGTGACTGTGGAGGCCATTTGAGTACAGTGAACTCATTGTCATGTTCAAGAAACCAGTCTGAGATGATTCCAGCTTTATGACATGGCGCATTATCCTGCTGAAAGTAGCCATCAGATGTTGGGTACATTGTGGTCATAAAGGGATGGACATGGTCAGCAACAATACTCAGGTAGGCTGTGGCATTGCAACGATGCTCAATTGGTACCAAGGGGCCCAAAGAGTGCCAAGAAAATATTCCCCACACCATGACACCACCACCACCAGCTTGAACCGTTGATACAAGGCAGGATGGATCTATGCTTTCATGTTGTTGACGCCAAATTCTGACCCTATCATCCGAATGTTGCAGCAGAAATCGAGACTCATCAGACCAGGCAACGTTTTTCCAATCTTCTACTGTCCAATTTCGATGAGCTTGTGCAAATTGTAGCCTCAGTTTCCTGTTCTTAGCTGAAAGGAGTGGCACCCGGTGTGGTCTTCTGCTGCTGTAGCCCATCTGCCTCAAAGTTCGACGTACTGTGCGTTCAGAGATGCTCTTCTGCCTACCTTGGTTGTAACGGGTGGCAATTTGAGTCACTGTTGCCTTTCTATCAGCTCGAACCAGTCTGCCCATTCTCCTCTGACCTCTGGCATCAACAAGGCATTTTTCCGCCCACAGAACTGCCGCTCACTGGATGTTTTTTCTTTTTCGGACCATTCTCTGTAAACCCTAGAGATGGTTGTGTGTGAAAATCCCAGTAGATCAGCAGTTTCTGAAATACTCAGACCAGCCCTTCTGGCACCAACAACCATGCCACGTTCAAAGGCACTCAAATCACCTTTCTTCCCCATACTGATGCTCGGTTTGAACTGCAGGAGATTGTCTTGACCATGTCTACATGCCTAAATGCACTGAGTTGCCGCCATGTGATTGGCTGATTAGAAATTAAGTGTTAACGAGCAGTTGGACAGGTGTACCTAATAAAGTGGCCGGTGAGTGTATATAAAGAGGCACTACATGTAAAGGGGCACTACTCAGGGTCCCTATATATATAAAGAGGCACTACATGTAAAGAGGCACTACTCAGGGTATTTATATATACACAAAGAGGCTACAACTTGGGGGCATTATATGTGAAGAGGGTGCTATGGAGTGGGGGGTGCATTATATCTACTCTAGCCTAAATGGGGATGATTACTATGTTAGGGCATAAAAGGAGGCAATAATACAAAATATCTGTGCACTGTTTATTCAGTTATAATGAAAGAAGTTGTGGACAAAAGAAAGAGAACAACTCCAGTCAGAGGAGACCAGGAGCAGATTGGCCAAAGACCTTACAGGGAAATTACCCGGTGGACAAATGCTCAGGGGGCTGTCTGAGCCCTCCTCAAGGCCGGCCAGTGGAAGTTTCTGGGGATGTATTTTGTGCTTCTGGCAGTATTTTGTGATGGACTGTGGCATTTGGCTCTGTTGGGGTGGTATAATGTGCCACAATAGGGCATTGCTAGCCCTGCCTTCCATCAATTTGGACCCGACTACAAAATAGGGACCCTTTTAATATTTTTTCCAGGGCCACTCTAAGTTCCCAGTCCTCCCCTGGAGGAGACATCATTTGTAAGTCACTGAGTCGGGGCCTATACGGGTTTATTAATTACTGTGTTTTGATCAAACCCCCCCCCCACACACATCCCTCACCCTGATTCCCAAATCCACCCAACCCCCTGCCGCCGGTCCGCAAGAAAATTTTTTGGCATGCAGTCGGTCCTTGGGGACCACTGACATAGTACATGACAATCTCTTTTCACAAATCAGCCCTAGAACCAGCCCTGCACCACACATGGATTCAGAGATCTCCCCATTCACTGCTGAAATTCCTTTGCTAGATTTATTAGGTGTACTTTCTGCTGCAGCTCTCTCCCCATCACTGCTCAGGTGTGTGTCCTTTCTGCTGCAGCTCTCTACCCATCACTGCTCAGGCGTGTGTCCTTTCTGCTGCAGCTCTCTACCCATCACTGCTCAGGCGTGTGTCCTTTCTGCTGCAGCTCTCTCCCCATCACTGCTCAGGTGTGTGTCCTTTCTGCTGCAGCTCTCTTCCCATCACTGCTCAGGTGTGTGTCCTTTCTGCTGCAGCCCTCTCCCCATCACTGCTCAGGTGTGTGTCCTTTCTGCTGCAGCTCTCTACCCATCACTGCTCAGGCGTGTGTCCTTTCTGCTGCAGCTCTCTACCCATCACTGCTCAGGTGTGTGTCCTTTCTGCTGCAGCTCTCTCCCCATCACTGCTCAGGTGTGTGTCCTTTCTGCTGCAGCTCTCTACCCATCACTGCTCAGGCGTGTGTCCTGCTGCAGCTCTCTCCCTGTAACTGTCACAGCTTCTAACAATAGATCAGGCTGGTGGCAGTAAAAGGATGGAACTGAGCACATGCAACCACCTCAGCGATGTTTCTGAGTTGGACAGAGAAATAATGAACAAATAGCAGGTGGTACAATACAGATACATTTTATTAAATAACTCAATGGCTATACTAAATTTTTAATTACATGCAATTACGAAAGTATTCAGAATCCAAGTTCTGGTTTTAAAAATGTAGAATGTAAAAATCTGATCACGATCACATTTCTTTAAATCTAAATAGATCCCAAATTTGGTGGTAATAAAGTTCAACTACTTTTACAAGCTCCATTTTTCCAGTACGCTGAGAATGATGCCACCTGAGATAATTTATAATTCTAGTTTCTAGTAGCTTACTGCATACAAGGTGTCAATAATTTATTATTTTTTATTTAAAGCTGTTCCCTCTCAGCACACCGGAAATGAACATTCAGCCAATCATTGGCTGAGGTGAGTCACTGCTTTCACCAGTGATTGGCTAAATGGTAATTTCCTGTGTGTCAAGAGTGACTAGGAAGTAGAACCTAGTGGAGATCTCAAAAGTTCTGGAGCGGTAGTGGTGAAGGGATTGACGAGTATTATTATTATTTTTTATATAACATAGTGATCCATTTGAAAAATAAATAAATAAACAAAGTGGACCTGCTGGACCACTCCTCTAATAGCGAAAAAGTATGCAATAAGCTTTCCCTAGTGGTTGCTGCTGATGGCTTTTTATCATTTAACTCTATGTCAATGCAGGTGATTTGGAGCTCTGTAAAAGCACCTAAAATGGATATGCTAAAAAAGGTTGACATTTACTTTAGATTCATATTTTCTATGTATAGGGGACTAAAATTGCCATTCTTATAACACAAGGTTTAATTTTTTTTTTTTTTGTATATACTCTCAATAACAGAATCACTATAATTGTCAAACAGGTTACGTTACCGTATGTTTTATAAATATAATTATGTATATTAATGAATATGCTAGCTTAGTGCCCTTTTGTATCCATGCGGAGTCATTTAGGATAGGATTCCTTTTAACATACCTTTACTAAAGATCTAAACACCTCCCTTGGCACTTTACATGATAAAGGTGACCTTTAAGAAAAATGTCCCAATAAATGTCACATGTAACAGAGGAACACGGTGAATAATTAAACAGAAGGCCAAGGATATTGTGAAAAGCACCCACTAAATCATTCTGCAGGATTGTTCCAACAGGTTCCATCATAAAAAGAATGTGCTCCAGTTATGTACTCTAGGTTTTATGATGGAGATTTATTAGTTCTTGGTAATCTTTAAGGAATCCCTTTAAAGGGAATGTATCTCACCAAACACATTAGGTAAATCAGGGGAGTACACTGGAGGGTGTGTGGGGACTGGTGGAGCATGTCCCCTGGGTGATGGGGAGGGGAAAAAATAAGCCACTCTGCCTTTTGACAAAAAAATTATATATAGTGCTTGTTTGCCCCGGGTGAAGGAAAGTCAAGCTACACCTCTGAATAAGGGATCAAAATCCAGAAGAAAAGGCGACACCTGTATTTGTAAAAGTGAAGTGCATTAATCCATATTCTGCAATCCAGTAGGACCTGGCCCACATTGAGGTGTGCACTGTTCCTTTATGGACCTAGCAATGGGTGCTGTATTATTCTTCTTTTTGTATTGAATAAGGGTTCGGCTACATGGCGATCTTGGACATACTACAGCTGTCGCACGCAAAAGATTATTACACGTTTTATAGATATTAGCATCAACCAGTCCCCAGTGGGGCTCACAATCTAAATTCCCTATCAGTATGTCTATGAAGTGTGGGAGGAAACCTACACAAACACAGGGAGAACATACAAACTCCATGCAGATGGTGTCCTTGGTTGGACTTGAACCCAGGAACCATGCTAAGCACTGAGCCACCATGCTTAACTGAAACAAACGGGGTCGCGGCATGACTTGACCGTTGGCCAAGACCATAAACTCAGTGTCGCAAAAATTCTAGCAGTGTTGAATTTTTTGGGATTCTGGTGTCACAGTTGCAGCATACACGCGACTTGCTCACCCCACTAATTTTTATGCTAGCACCAATGCGATCCTTGGACGCTACAGCTGTTGTGCCACCAAGATCGCTGTGTAGACGACCCCTCAATGTCAGTCAGTCCTGATAATTTTGGTGGGATTGACTGACAATTCAATATTAATGGGGGCAAAGCGACTTTCCATTCCAGCTCTAGGGGGAGACAGAGATTGAAACTAAATGTCAGTCAGTCAGCCCTGCTAATTTTGGTGGGATTGACTGACAATCCAATGTTAATGGGGGCAAAGTGACTTTCCATTCCAGCTCTAGGGGGAGACAGAAATTGAAACTGTTTTAATCCAACATCAGTCCCACCGGGAAAGAAATACTGCCTATCCAAGCATGAATGTATATGCAACGGACCAGCCGCAGGGCTCATGAGATATAAGGATTATTGTGTCATAGGTGTGGTGTTGCCGATGGTTTCTCACGGTTAAGGTCAATCCCTGGGCCGGCGTGCAGTGGATGGAGGGGGGACACTACTTCCCTCGGGGCACACTCTGTGCTCAGGACTCCCGCCGGATGGTGAGGCGAGGTGCCCTTGAGGTTAACTTTTACAGTGTCAGTCGGCTGGGTCCTGGTCTGTCGTGACACAAGCATCCGTTGGACACAATGTAGAAAATGAGGAGGAAGCAGCTTGTATGAAAATAATAACTTTTTACTCTTTGTCTTGTAAAGGGTCTCATACAGATTATAAATAATCCACTTGATAGAGGATGAGAATGCTGCAGGAAAAATCCTCCTTAGGCTGGTTACTAGTTGATGTTGGTAGAGAGATAATATTGATTTTAGGATGAGAATAATTCACGTATTATAATCCATCTATGATGATAATCCACCTGATCTAGGCCTAGCTTAGGATAGTACAATATAATTTCAATCCTTCACATAAGCAACCCCACAGGACAGGCATTAATACTTCTGAACCTCTGTTTCCTGGGTGCCTTAAATATGCAGATATCAGTCCACCCTTCCCGGAGGGCACAAAGTGGGCATCAATACAACTGTTTGCGCTTACAGTCATTCAAACGTGTACTGATGCTGGAAGTTAAATCTCCAACACACAGTTGCCAGCTAAAGTCCATAAAGCGTAAATTCAGCTATTACCTAAGCTGGTCTTTCTTCTATCCATTTACAGCTGGGTTCCTAGTGGCTTGGTATGGTGAGTGCCAAATGCAACCTGACTTGGCCAGGGTCAGATAAATTGGCAGCCTCAGGTTGGACAACAACTCCAGTTTCTCCTCCAGCACTTGACTTAAGATGTTTCTCTCCTTACTCTCTGACTGGACTGGACTACACTCCTCTAGGCTTAACCAGTTACATGGTTATATATATATATATATATATATATATATATATATATATATATATATGTGGAAACAGCACCACCTAGTGTTGGAATGGTGTAATGGTGTACTCAGCCTAGATAGGTTTTCCTTGCAGCATATAATGACAAGATAATAAATACAGTGACATGGCTATTATAAATACACAGTTATAGACAGTTTGCTGTGTCCCTTTCACACTATATGTAGGACACTGCACACACTATATGTAGACCCTAATACTGCACATACAATCTCAAAGTGAAGTTCTTTGCCTTCAACCTCATTGTTCGAGCCAATGAGAAGAAAGGCAATGAAAATACATGCTGCTATTTTACAGCGTATGATAATCTATACGATAATGGATCGTACATCTGAAACTTACAATCTAATTACTTGGGATGCATCAGAAATCGAATAATCATTGTTGAAAATGTTACGTGCACCAGAAGCTCAAGTAGGTCAGAAAAGTAGTGAGGTATCTGAATACAATATTCCGTCTCTGTGTGAGTAGTGTGGATTTCCAGCAGGAAACTTCTCAGCTTGCATGACCTAGATTACAAAAGAAAAGTGTCATTTTTATACAAATGCTCGGAGATTTAGAGGAAATGTTGACTGCGGAGTGAAAAATAGTTTCCTCTGGTCACGTCACAGAACAGAGGGAATGTGACCTATGGAGTAAGTTGCTAGATTTGCCAGTGTAGGGTCTCAAGACAGCTTGTGGAACTATAGTCAGAAACTAGGTTTATTTTGTAAGCAGAATTAACAGGGTCTGTCAGCAGTTTTGGCCATGCTAAACTGTTGACAGCACTAGGTAGTGACTGTTGAAAGTACAAATATTACATTTTGGAGCTTTTGTCATCAGGAGTAGTGTGAATATGAATTTTTATTCTGCCAGAATCTCCTTCTTGCAGTAGAGGTGGAGCTTCACTGTGAAGTGAATAGAGCTGCTTTGTGGCTCCTCGCCTTTGCTCTGAATGACAGCTGTAGTGTCAGATGGATGCGGGTCACACTTCTATCTCCAGAATAAGGCCTCCAAAGGGAAGGAGAGTTCACCATGCATGCATGGCCACCTCTCTATTTATTGCTTTGGGACTGCAAGAAATAATGATCTAGTGCACTCTATTTTCAGAACTTCCATAGCAGTGAATGGAGGACTATGGTATACATTAGGAGTCACCAATGAGTTTTGTGTGGGAAGAACCTCAAAGGATTTGTTAATTCTGAAGCGTACTAAAGTCTCTGTAGATTGATATAGGTTTAAAGAAGTCTCCATTTCTCTTCACTTGTAGACAAAATGACCTACCTGGTTCAATCTTTAATATAAAATAAAACAAATCACACGTTGAACACGTTTATTGCCTTAGTAACCATATTTTTGCGAACTGTTTTACTATAACTAGCTCTTACATCCCCTGAATGAGGATCCTTCCTTGGTGCTTGGGAAACTCTTCATTGGAACATACGTAGATATCTACCCAGTCAATAGAGTTCTTAGTGAGATTACCTAGATGATGTCCTGTTCATCCCTACCTCCACAATCGACTATTTCAATAACCCTTGTCATTTCTTGATTTTGTCTCGACCACTCAACGCCCATCTGACTGAAGAATTGCTTTGTCTTTACCTTGACTCGGACCAATTCAGTCAATTCTTGTCTGACACTTCTTATTTTTGTCATGATACCTGATCCTGCCCTGTTTAAAGCTGTTGTCCCACGAAAGATATTCTACATTTTTCAAACCAGCACCTGGATCTGAATACTTTTGTAATGGCATGTAATAAAAAGGTGGCCATAGACATTAGATAGAAGTAGGTTGATGATTGAAAAATAATTTGTCAGACACAACCATACACATTTTTATCCATATTGGTTCAAACTGGCCATACAAATGGCAAATTACAGTGGGCATCTTTTGTTTTGTCTGATTATCAGATGAAAATTTAAAACATGGCTGACTTCTTTTTGGTCAACTGAGACAATCATTCATTGTTAAATTTCATCCAACTAATGATCATCTTGGTTGAAATCATGCATTTTGATCAGTTTTAAACTGGCCATTTGTGCAATTTGTGAGTATCTAATATGCGCAGATGGGATGTTCGACTGATGCCACTCTCCAGTGACATGCGGCAAGTGCTACGCTGTGGGCTCTTGCTGAATGAAGCTAGGACAGCCACTGATGTTTCTTCATTAGTGACAGTTTTCATGCGTCCATATTTTGGCAAATCCAACACTGAACCAGTTTCACGAAACTTGGCAAGCAATTTGCTAACTGTAGCATGGAAGACGGGTGGTCTCGTAGGGTGTCTTGCATAGAAATCTGAGGCAAATGACTGCGTTCACCAGACAGCAACACAATTTCTATCTGCTCCTCACGTATTAACCTCTGTGACATGTCAATGGCTGTAAACAAAGAGAAGCTTGTAAATAAATCATGAAAGAATAAAGTTATGTTAAAACCAAGCACACCATTGTTTTTTTTTGTGAAATTCTCAATAAGTTTGATGAGTCACATGACCCTCTTCCCATTGAAAAAACTAAAGTTGGATCCAAAATGGCTGACTTCAAAATCGCCACCATGGTCACCACCCATCTTGAAAAGTTTTCCCCCTCCCATATACTAATGTGCCACAACCAGGAAGTTAATATCACCAACCATTCCTATTTTATTTAGGTGTATCCATATAAATGGCCCACCCTGTATTTATTACTTTAACATATGAAAGTAGTCATATTAAAAGGTCATTTCGAATCTGACTGCCAGAAGAACTTGGGAATATTAATTTATGGCACTCTTTGACACACTGAAATTTGTCCGAAGGATTTATGGCATATTACAAGATCTGAAGAATCTGTTCCAGAGATAGTGGGGGCACCAGGTCCCTGAGATAACACCAATTTAGAGACCATAATACATCCACACTGCTTATCTGTAAGCTAGTTAAGGACTCATTCTCCAAGATCTTTTTGTTATTCAGTTGTTTATCAAATGTCCATTCATTACACCATGTCTCTGCCCTTTTGTATATATAGGGTAAGGCTACTTTCACACTAGAGTTTTATTTTTCCGGTATTGAGTTCCGTCATAGGGGCTCAATACGGGAAAAAAACGCTTCAGTTTTGCCCCCATTCATTGTCAATGGGGACAAAACTGAACTGAAGAGAACGGAATGCTCCTAAAAGCAGTACTCTTCAGTCTCCAGACCGGAGAGCAAACCGCAACATGCTGCGGTTTGCTCTCTGGTCTGGGCATCTGCACCAAGACGGATCCGGAATGTCCCCCAATGCAAGTCAATGGGGACGGATCCGTTCGGTGTAACACAATAGTAAACGGATCCCTTTACCTTTTCCCTGTCAGCTCCCTCCTCCCTCCAGCAGGTGGCGCTGTGGTGAAACTTACCATTGTGCGCGCCGTCTTCCTCCTCGTCGCTGGGACAGGTCGGGAGCTGCAGGGAAAGGTAAGTTTAACCCCCCCCTCCTCAACACAGTGTCTTACGTGTGGGGCCGGAACCGTGCTGCGGAAAGGTAAGTTTAACCCCCCCTCCTCAACACAGTGTCTTACGTGTGGGGCCGGAACCGTGCTGCGGCAGCACGGATCCGGCGGCACCCTTCACCCGCCGGATCCGTGCTGCCGCAAGTGTGAAAGTCCCGGACACCCTTTTATTTTAGAAACGAAAGGGAAAATGAAATATCTGAATACACCAGCAAGTAATGGGTGAGGGAGCATATCTTTTAGGCTATGTCTGGAACATGGCCTCCATCTTGAAAGCCACCGCATTGGATCAAGGGCAAATTTTTCAAATGTAGCATATCAAAGAAGACCAGAATTTTCCCAGAAATCGATTTCCATCATCAGATTCGCAGCATCTCTTCTGGTAAAAAAAAGTTATCAACAGAGAAAGTTCAAAACTTCAAAGTTCTGAGTTCAGCACCAGGGACAACACATTGAACATATCTACGCTGGACGAGGGACCAGTGGGCCTCATTGTTGTTCACTGATAAAAGTTGATTCACGCTGAGCAGGAATGATGGCCGCCAACAATCTTGAAGACATCAAAGAGAGCATTATACACCAGCCACTGTTTTCCTTTAGTGGTGTTATAGTGTGGACAGGTGTGTCTAGTCAATACAGAACTGCCCTACACTTTGTGAATGGTATAGTGAGAATCCCATACTACCTAAATAACTTCATTAATCCAGTCATTGTGCCTCTGCATGAACAACACAGACCTAATTTCATCTTCATGGACGACATTGCACCGGCTCATTGAGGTGGCATCATTAGGGATCAGCTGCTGAAGACTGGGGTGACCTCAAATGGAGTGGCCTGCACGTTCTCCAGACCTGAATCCTATTGAAAAACTATGGGATCAGCTGAGTCGCCGTATAGAAGCTCGTAACTCTGTACCCCAGAACCTCAATGACCTGAGGCCACCCTTAAAGAAGAGTGGGATGCCAGGCCTCAGCAGACAATAAGTAGACGGGGGAACAGCATAAAACATCATTGTCAAGCTGTTATTGATGCTCAAGGCCACATAAGTTATTGAGACATTGACATTTTTGTGGGGGTATACTCACCACTGTTGGTGGCTTTTGTTTCAATAAATTGTTTGAGATGAGGAAATCACTAGAGATGAGCGAATCATTCAAAAAATTATTCACCGAACATTCGCCGAACTTTTCCTAAGATTCGTATATTCGACGAATAGATTCGTTATTCACGTACAAAATATATGTTATTATGTGCTATTAGCGAACATTCGCGCACTAATAATGAACGTTCATTTAAAAAATGTACGCAACTTCTTAGAAGACGTACGCATGAGCGTACAAATAGCTTACGAATCCTCAGCGTACTATTGTCTACGCGATTACGTAATACGCACGACGAGAGGCCGCGGCGTGCACTCCTCAGAGGCAGAGCGAATATTTGAAAATGGCATCCAGGCGATCCTCATCATTTAGCTCTGAAGAGCTGAAATTCCTGATCCGGCTGATGGACAGAGAGGATTACGATGGCACACACCGCCATCCAAACTAGCATAAGAAGGAAGTGATCCAGCAGGTGATCCAAGGCCTGCGCCATCGTTTCCACACCGTGCGGACCCCGGGCCAGATCCAGCGGAAATGGTCCGATCTGAAATTCAAATGCGCAGAGCGGCTTAATGAGATCCGCACAGAGATACGGCAGGGTGAGTAACAAAATATTTGATAAGTAAAAACATGTAAAAAAATTAGTGTACTGTATTGTATATATACCAGCAGTCACTGCCAATAATGAAAAAAGTATAGAAGGACAACGTGGTCGTGCGTAGTGCGCTACAGTAATTTTGTTTCATGCCAGGCAACGCCTCTAACTCTCGACCCAAACAACTTAAGTGAAGGTATTATAGTCATTATTGTTAATGGTGCTGGCCGTTCTCCCGTTTGTGTCAGGCAAATGCACTAGTTCAAAAGAAAGTACCCTTATATGCCCCTTCATAGTTAGCGCTTCCTCCTCCTACACACAGACTCAAAGACGTGCCCATGCTGCAGCTACTGTCAGTGGGCGATATCCAAAGTATTCCTACCGCACTGTGTTAATGATATAAAGAAAGTTATTGCGACGATTGCCATAAATACCTTTTTAGGGGGGCGGAGCCTGGCCACCGATGGAGTAAGGCGCATGTGAGCACAGCTCCTCCATAGCAGTCCCTGCTAGCGATCTTTCAGCTATTTCTTTAGCCGCAACATGGTGAAATACGGCAGGGATAAGAAACCTGACCACCCGGGACCCCAGCCGACCTCGAAACCCTCGTCGGATCTTGATAAATACCTTCAACAGAAGTCCTCCGTCGGAGCCGCCAGCCCAGCAAAGATGGCGCCGGATGATGCAGCAAAAGTAGACGGTGTGGCGGGATGCGGTCTTCCAGCTGTGGAACGAGGAGATGGTGAGATAGCAGCCACCTCTAAGGCCTTTTTTAAAGAAACCATCACACAAGCTTTGCAACCCGTGTTAGCGGAGCTCTCTGAAATCAGAAACAATTTGCGGCATATGGGCGCGCGGGTCGAAGGCCTAGAGACTACTTGTGCTGCCATAATTGATCATTCAGAGGCACTTGAAATCCGCTCTGCTGAACACACCTCACAGATTAACAAGGCCCTAATATTGATCGAGGACCAAGAAAATAGAAATAGGCGACGTAACATACGTTTTAAGGGCCTACCTGAATCCTGGGCCACGGATGCCTTACCCAAGATAGCGCGTGAAATTTACACTCACCTCATCGGCGACGAGGCGACTCGAGGAGTTGTTATTGAGAGAATCCACAGAGCGCTTAGGCCCAAGCCACCACAGTCTGACCCTCCTAGGGATGTGATCTGTGGCCTACTATCTTATGTCGATACTCATAGAATTCTGCAAGCGGCTAGAGAAAAAACACCGGTTCTATACGAGGGTGTCGTAATATCTCTCTACCAGGACATTGCTCCATCAATCCTGGCGAAAAGGAGACTCCTCAGACCGCTCTTGGAGCAGCTGCGGGGAAAAAATATACCCTATTCTTGGCTATACCCGTTTGGGATTTCCATTCATCACAATGGACGCCGCCTACGGGTGCAACATCCTGACGACCTGAAAGAAGTCTGGCGCACCTGTGGCCTCTCCCCCGTAGATATACCATCATGGCTGCCGCTAGATGTGGGAGTACCCCTGCCGACCCTTCCCCGAGTGGAGCACTGGCAAACAGTCCCGAGGCCTAAACGCCACAGGGGGGCTCCGCGGTCAATGCAAGATAGAGAAGGCCCAGCTTGACTTTGACGTGCTACACTAAAGAGCTAACCTGTTTTTCATATGTCTCGGCTCCACTCCGCTGGCTTGTATTGAACCAAACCTCGGGAGGCCAGCAAATAGGATCCTAGGATGTTTACCTTGTTCTCCACACCTGGTGGAGCTCTTGTTTGAAAGAAGATGGATCCTGGGGCGGTTTGCTGACAGTTGATCTGCACGAACTGCTATCTATCATGGTTACCTGGACTCTTTGTGAAGATTCCTAGCTCCGATGGACAACCCGGCTCCGTTATTGAAAGTGGGATCTTCTCTGCTGGAGGGGTCTGTGTGTTTCAGTGGCTGACTTGCTAGTCATGTCACGATAGATGTTTTTTATTGCATATTATTTTGTTGTCCTTCTGGTTTACATTTTGCCAATTGCTTTCCTTAGGGACACTATGTGTTCACCTTTACTTTCCTTTCTTATTCTCTCTAAGGGGTGAATAACTGATTTTATCCTTTTTTAGGGGTTTTTCTTTTCTTTTCACTCCTTTGGGTACCAATGGTACAGCATTTCCCGTCTAACCTTCTCCACCCCCCCACGCCTCTACAATCTCCCTACAGACCCTGAACCTGCTCTGAGAGACAAGATTGACCAATTCCTAAAACCCTTACATCTTTCTACTCTTTCACATTCTAATATCCAACAGCTTCTGCGGCCGGTTTCGCAAGAGGAGGTAGAGGGTATTCTTCGTAGCATCCCTACTGGGAAAAGTCCAGGCCCCGATGGCTTCCCACTGTTGTACTACAGAAAATTTAAGCACGTCTTGGTCCCTAGACTAGTGGATCTCTGCAACTACCTTTTAACAGGTGGCTCTGTCCCACGCCAAACGCAAGAAGCACATATCACTCTGATCCATAAGGCAGGCAAAGACCCTTCTTTATGCGGTAATTACCGGCCGATTTCCCTCCTCAATCTAGATCTAAAGATCTGGGCTAAGATATTAGCCACACGCATAAGCCCTTTCCTCCCACAGCTGATAGGAAAGGAACAGGCGGGCTTTGTGAAGGGGAGAGAGGGCAGGGATAATTCCTGCAAACTGATCCATGCCATCAGGATAGCTCATAAACGTAAATTACCTTTAGTGCTAATGGGGGTTGATGCCGAAAAGGCTTTCGACAGGGTCAACTGGTCATTTATGCAGGCAATGCTTCATAGATTCCAGTTTCCACCACAATTTGTCTCTGCCATATTTACCTTGTACGACCAGCCACATGCCCGAATTAAAGTCAACGGTACTCTTTCGCCAGTGTTCAACATTACTAATGGGACACGGCAGGGCTGCCCTCTCTCCCCGGCACTGTTCATCTTAGGGATAGAAGCCTTAATTCAGAGTGTACGTCAGAATACTGACTTTTTGGGACTGACATCGGGGCCGGTTACTCTCAAATGCGTGGCATTTGCTGATGATCTGCTCTTCCTCTTGTCGAACCCGGCCAAAGATCTGCACACCCTTACTGAACTGCTGGAGAGATTCGGTGTCATCTCCAACTTTAAAGTGAACATTACCAAATCCGAACTGCTTAACATTACACTTCCTGCCCAGCAGGTAGCAGATATTCGGAAACACCACTCTTTCCCATGGGCTAGTGCCTCGCTAACATACCTTGGAGTAGCTATGCCCAGTTTCCCTGCAGACTTATACAGGGTGAATTATCAACCATTATTGAGGGAGGTTGGACAGTTGCTGCGGGAATATGATTTTCCATATATATCATGGATGGGCCATAAGAACCTTTTAAAGGCTTACATTCTGCCTAAAATCCTATATATTATGTCTATGCTTCCTATTCATGTGCCGGCTGCTTTTTTCTCCTCCCTCAGGTTGCTTTTTTCACGCTTCCTATGGAAGGGTAAAAAACCAAGGGTTCCATATTCCCTTCTAACAAAGAGGAGAGAACAGGGAGGAATGAGTTTGCCAGACATGATTTCCTATTACAGGGCGATCCATCTCAATAGATGGTTGGAGCTCTTGAGCCCGCTGAGACAAATGGACCTAGACCTGTGGGCCCAACAGTCCAATGACACCTTGCTATCCAAATCTCTCTGGTTGCCTGCTCCTAAGAAAATAACTGATCCTGACCAGGATCCCCTCCTAAGAGGTACGAGCTCAGTGTGGTTGACTTTGAGAGACTCTCTAGCTCCATTCCCTTCTCCGTTGCTTCCAGCCAATCTTATTCCATATGCTTTAACGACAATAGACTCCCCGTATAATGATTTTTGGTGCAGATTAGCTCCCCATACCATAGCAGACCTATTCCCTGGTGGTAAGATGCCCTTGTAAGCAACAGTGTGCAAACTGTCCTGCTCCTCGTCAATTATGCCTCTGCATTGGGTCCACTTCCAGAAGGTAGCGGCTGGCTTTCTTGCAACTTATACTTTTCAGAGATCGCTGACTCCCCTGGAGGCCGTGCTTTCCTCGCCCCAATATGCCACTAGGAAGGTTGGCACCCTTTATTCACTATTGGTGGCCCCCCAGGGAAGACCTGCATTCGTCTCCTCCTGGGAAAGTGAGTTAAATATCTCACTCTCTGACGTAGAAGTGGGGAATATTCTTCGCAGTGCACACGGTTTTTCTCCTTGTGTTCGGCTGCAGGAGAACCACTACAAACTCCTTACTAGGTGGTACAAAACCCCTGAGTTTCTTTTTACACACAATCTTTCGACCTCAAACTTGTGCTGGAGATGTGCTTCTCAGAGAGGCTCTTTGTCACATATCTGGTGGTCATGTAATGGGATACAACCTTTTTGGAAACATGTTGAAACTGTTATCCAAAATGTCTGTAATGCTTCTTTCTGTCTGACTGTTGAGCGGGTGGTTCTAGCCAAACCTGATGATACCTATAAGCCTTCCAAGCAAAATTTAATAACTCACCTAATTGCAGCAGCAAAGATGCTCATACCTCTACATTGGTTAGACCCTCTCGCACCCTCACCTGAGGAATGGGAAAAGAAGGTTGACCAGATTTTCAAGTTTGAGGAACTAACCAGTTATGCTTGTAGATCTAGAGAGAGATTCCTGAAGGTCTGGTCACCCTGGAAACAGTATAGGTCCCTGTGATGTGATGGTGACACATAAGTCACACGGATTGGCAAATGACCTGAGTGGGTAGACCCGGAGAGGGACTGGGCTTGGCATTTATCACCCGCTTATATCGTATATATACCAAGTATTAGATATGCTTCCTAGTCTTCCCTTGCTTTATATGGTAATCATGCATGATGGTCCTATATAACTGGTGCTGGAATGTCTTTATATGGATAATTGCAATGTTCATCTCATACCCCCCCTCCTTTTTCCACCCCCCTCCCCCCTATCTCTTCTTTCTTTCCCCATTTCCTTAATTGCTGAATGATCAGTTATGTAATGTTTACATTCTGTACTACTCGAACTGCCATTTTGTGTTACGAAACTGTCAACTGTTATTGATTATATGACTGGACATCATACTCCTTATGTTGACTAAAATAAAGAATTTACAAAAAAAATAAATACCTTTTTAGAAGAAAAAAATATGATATGGCCCCCCTCTCACAACCATAATATCTTAATAGTAGTATGTGTTAATATTAAAAAGAGTCATCATCTAACAATTGTGTACATTTTTATGACGATGCAGAGCACCGTCAACGACAGCGTCACCACTGTCGAGGCAGGACGGCCCCTGAAGTACCTGCAGCCTCTAGTAAGTGTAAAACATATTTAATTTATTTTTCATCCAAGCTACGTGGGAGTGCAGCTGCAGTAAGAGCACTAGTGGTTAGGAACGGGATCCTCCAGCCCCAAACTATTCCCATGTAGCTGCAACTGTTCATTAGAGTTGAATGTAAGGCTACTTCTACACTAGCGGCAGCCCGGATCCAGCGGGTGAAGGGTCCCTCCGGATCTGTGCTGCCGCAGGTACACGTGTGGGGCTGGAACTGCGCTCTGGCCCAAATTCACTGTAATGGGGGTGGGCCACGGATCTGGCCACAGCATGTTAACCCCTGCTGAGAGGCAGCCAGAGCGAAAATACAACATGTAACTGTTGTGTTTTCGCTCCGGCTGCCTCTCAGCAGGGGTTAACGTGCTGTGGCCAGATTCGCGGCCCGCCCCCATTACAGTGAATTTGGGCCAGAGTGCGGTTCCGGCCCCACACATGTACCTGCGGCAGTGCAGATCCGGAGGGACCCTTCACCCACCGGATCCGGGCTGCCGCTAGTGTAGAAGTAGCCTTAGGCCATTATTTCATGATTTTTGACAGCTGCTGTACCACAGAGGAGCCGCTCTCACCGTCCTCCACCCCAGCGAGAGAGGACCCCACCTGCCCCTCCAACACCACCAGCCCAGCTACCAGAGGTAGAAGGTAGGTAAAAAAAAAGTGTAATGGGTGGACCTTCTGTCTTCAAAATATGAGTTAAATGTATGTTTTATCTTTGGTAGCTCCAACCGACAGGGAGCAGTTTTCCCCTGGACCATGGGAAGACCACGCCGTATGGGTGTCCAGTAAGTACTACAAAAAGCTCAGTCAGTACAGAATACATGTCACAGAATAAGTCACTCCAGTACAATAAAGTTTAGATTTTTTTTGTGGGATAACCACTGTAACTCGATCATACAAACTAAGTACATAACTGTTTCCACCCCTACAGACATCCCCACTGACTTCGAAGTGGAGGCTGGATTACGGCGCCTTGGCTCCAGGCTCCACGCTGCCTCCAGGCTCATTCATGGCCTGCAGCTAGAGCTGCAAGAGCTGCAGGACATGATGGCCCAACGAACACAGCGGTGTCTGCCGGCCGAAGTATTACAATTGACAGACAGAAAAATAAAAAAGGCTTGACTTGTTTGGGCAACAAGCCTGTACATTCTACCTTAACATAGGCAGTGAAAATTATATATGAGCTTTTTATGGCTGCCCCGGCCAGTAGTAGTAGGGGACGGGGTATATCAGCACGGGGTATATCAGCATAGAGTGATAGGTAAACTAAATACAACAGACTGCGGTGGTGTATAACAATGTCCGCTAATATAACTTGTACAGGAGGCAGAGGCAGTGTAAAAAATTTTTTTAAAAAAATATATATAACACATATATATTTTTTTTGGAGGGGGGGGACTAAAGGCTGAGGCTCCAAAACAAACTTAACAATACTAAATAGAACTATTAACTAACAACAGCTACTCTCCTACTAAGCGTAGAAAACGGAGGCGGAGGTAGACAACAGTGTTTGGTTTTGAAATAGGGTTTTGGAGACTTCGGGTTCGCACAGCCCATGACATGACACAAGACATTTGGCTGTAAAATTATGGGCCGGCTGACAGCAACAGTGGGAAGACACTCAGACTATTCTGCCCTGCAAGGCCTGATCTAATCACCACCAGCATCAGCAAGAGGAGTATGAAATTCAGATGTATTCCAGCCTTTATTCATTCTTATAAAGGTATTTTTTTGAACACTGCCCGGTGACAGATTTGTCCTTTTGGGTGTCACCCCCCAGCGGCACTAAAATCCCTCTCTGACATGACACTTGAGGCTGGACAGGAAAGAAGCTCTAGTGCATAGTGGGACAGTCCCGGCCACTGTTGGCCTCAGGGAGTAGTATATCCAAAAATGACTTCGTGGCACACTGCAAGTTGAAGCTGGATGTCGGGTTCCCACCCCGTCTGTAGTGAAACGAAAAACTCCAGCACAGTCAGACTATTTGCAAGTGAAGATTTATTTGGTATGCGGCCCAATATAACAAGTGACGTTTCGGCCTTTCTGGCCTTTCTCAAACTGGTGCCGTTTGGGTTAAGGAGAGAGTAGTACATGCGGGCGCTTGTAGGTAGGAGTTACATGCTCAGAGGGAAATGCGCCAGGGAGGCTGTCCTCTATAACCACCGGATTATAAGGTGGGCTTCGGTGGCTTCTTTTTTTAGAAATTGCAGAAGGGACACCACTAGGAGGGAGCACTGAAGCCCGAGAGGTGGCAGAAAATGACGGGGTTTGCTTGAGTGGAATGGTGGAGCAGGACGAGTCTGACCCCTGACTACATATGAATACTGTATCAGCAGATGACAGCAGATCATCCGGCTGAGACTGAGATGAGCGTGCCATCCACTCCACTACCTCATCTACTTTCTCCTCCTCTACAATTTTGTGCCTCGGTGGGTTAGCCTGGTGGAACAACGGCCAAGTATTGCGAATACTACTAGTAGATGCTCCGGCTACAGGTCCTTTGGCACTGCTGTCCTGTGCCACCTTCTCCTTTTTTTTAAAGCTCAAAGTCTGTCTGGAACTGGACCCCTTGTGCTTATCCATTCCAGACATTTTTCAATTCACTCTGTGGCCCTGCAGCTGGTCTTTGTCACTGTCTCTCCCTATCTCTCCCTATCTCTCCCTGTCTCTCTCTCCCTGCTTGATTAAATACTAGCCCTGAACTGGCCCTGCAATTGCCTTGCAGTATCCCTGATCTGTGTAATATGGATTCCCAGAGCTATTATATCAAATTTTCACAAAACAAGTCTCAGAACTTCACACACAGTGCTTCTGCTCATCTCAGCAGTCGCAGCAGAAGTGATGCATCACTGTCTTACCGAGCCTGAGCCAATCAGAGAAAGCTCTGCCCGCTTTCTTCCTGGGCTTTTGCGCACGATAAACTAACTAACAGTAAACTACTATACTTACTTATATACTGCATACTCAATGCCTTTGTTTCTTCTTCTCATCTAACATTACAGTATTATGTAACCACCTATCTCCCATCTACACTACTTCATATACCCTCATCTGTGGTCTCATATGTAACACTCCCGCACCCTTCCAATCCATCTTCAACTCTGCTGCCCAGTTAATCCACCTCTTCCATCAATTCTCCTCTGCCTCTCCCCTCTGGCAATCCTTGCATTGGCTCCCCATTGTCCGGCAAATTCAGTTAATGTTATTAACGAAACTCAGAGCTGTCTACAACCGATTCTGTTCTCTGACCTACTTTCCTGCTACCTCTCCAATTTTCAGTCCTCCCAAAACTCCTTTCCTGCTCTCCTGTTGACTGTTTCTCGCATTGTCGTACTCTAGAACTTTCTACCCCAACATATCAGACTCCCTTCCCCGCCTATCCAAATTTTCAAATTAACTTGAAATCCTACCTCTTCAGGAATGCCTACCCCCTACAATAAGGCTGTTTCGATTACACAGCCAGAAGAGCAGCTTCTACTCTCACCTACTGTCTATTTCCCCTTTCTTTTGTTAATTGTAAGTCTTTGCAGATAAGGTCCTCTCTTCCTATGTAAGTTTGTCCATTCTTATCGTACATGTTTTTGTATTATATTATATTACTAGCTGAAGGACCCGGCTTCAAACAGGTACATTTCATCTATTTAATTTAATGTTTGTATGTGTTGTTAAAAGATATTCACTATAACAGTGACCTCTACAGTACCCAGTCCCGTTAACAGTGACCTCCACAGCCCCCTACCCCTTAACACTGACCCCCCACAGTGCTGTGTCTCCTTAAAATGGGACGTCCACAGCAGTCCACCCCCTTAACTTTGACCTTCACCGCAGCCTGCCCATTTAATAGTGAATTCCACAGAATCCCACCCCCTTTACAGTGACCTCCATTGGGGACTGCCCCCTTAATAGCGACCTCTACAGCACTTGCCCCTTAACACTGACCATAGTTTACAGTCCCCTTAACTGTGACTTCCACCATTCCCAGCCCCCTTAACAGAGTCCTCCACAGCGACTGCCCCTTTAACAGTGACTGCCACAGTACTCCGTTTCTTTAACAGTGACCTCACAGTACCCCGCTGCCCCTTTAATAGTGGCCTCCACAGTCCCCTCCTCCCTTAACAGTAACCTCCATAGTGCCTGCCCCTTTAACATTGACCTCCACAGTGGCCTGCCCTCTTAACAGTAACATCCACAGCGGCCTCCCCTTTATTAGTGACCTCCACAGCATCCCGTGTCCTTAGGAGTGATTTGCACAATAACCTACCCACTTAACAGTGACCTCCACAGAGCTCCGTTCCCTTAAAAAGTGACCTCCACCACACCCCACTCCCTTAACAGTGACCTCTACAGCACTCCACCCCTTAACACTGCCCTACATAGCGGACCGTCCCCTTAACTGTGACCTCCATTGTTCCCTGCCCCCTTAACAGAGACATCCACAGCGCTTGCCCCTTTAACAGTGACCTCCAAAGTGACCCACCCCTTTAACAGTGACCTTCACATCGGCCGCCCCTTTATTAGTGACCTCCACAGTACCCTGTCTCCTTAACAGTGATTTCCACAACACCCCGCCCCCTTAACAATGGCCTCTACAGCAATCTGCCCCTTAACACTGACCTCCATAGCAAACCGTCCCCTTAGTTGTGACTTCCACAGCAGCCTTCCCCCAGTAAGATGCCCAGTGGGGTGTCACTCTTGCAGGAAGGAGCCCAGGCATGCCTCCTGTTATTGCCCAAGCCCGCCCTCATGCTGGGAGCAGGGAGAAGGAGGGCAGAGTTAAGGCTTGAATGTGACGTAGAAGTAGTGGGTGAACACATTGAGGCAGGAGGCGTGCCTGGCTCCTTCCTGCAAGAGTGACGCCCCTCTGGGCACCTTACTGGCTAATTTGCATACCACATAAATTTTCAGAAGATAGAAAACGTCTATTGCTGAAACAAAGGCACATCTCTAAATAAGGTACTAAGTGCTATTAGGCTATGGCTGTACTTCAATTATCCTGGTGTCAGATCTCATTTAAAGCTGACCTAGAGCAGTGAAGAAAAATGGCTGGGTTGTTGTGGTGTAAAACTGTGTGTACGTGGAGACTAAGGGCCTGCGAGCTTCTATTTGTTGGTAATATCTCAGGAATTGTACGTGCCAGAGAGCTGAGACCCAGTCTAAAACCTTCCCAGACACCTGATGTACCTGTGTGCCAAATTTCATGATTGTAAATGCGACGGTGCGGATTCCTTTAGCGGACATACACACATACATACACTCAGCTTTATATATTAGATGTATATCAAACCTTATCATTTGTACAGCTCCATGAAATTAAAGGTGCTTTAAAATAAACGGTAATACAAATAATAACAACCTTAATAACATGTATATTGATTCTAATACACATTATAAAACCCCTAAACAATGATCTAAATAATAAAATCATGAAAAAAGTTGACACTAGATGGCAAGATGTTCTGCTTTGACTTCCGGTTCCGGCGCCGGCATGGGAAGCAGCATGGTGTAAGAGCTCCTCAGCTACTCGCTACGTTAACCTTCCATACTGCCCACAAAACCTGCTAATTGCCGACTGAATCCAGGATCCTACCTGGCACCAACCTGGTGCATTGTTGTATGGACCGGTACCTGCTGAATATGGGCAAAAAAACTAAAAGTAAGGCTCCTTCTCCATCGCCGTCTGAGGATCTCTCCAATATGGCGCCTAACCCCGCTGATCCCGCTGACGCAGCAGATCCTGTACAAGAGCCCGTGGGTGCAGAACCTGGAGTAAGCCAACCGGTCCTTATTCCTACTATACCTATGGACACTATAGACTACAAAAAACTGGCCATTGAGGTGGCAGCTAACCTTGCCCCAGACCTGCAGGAAACGCTTGCCTCCTCGGTAACACGTGTCATGCAGCAGTTACAAGACGCATTACATCAGCATGATATTCGTCTGGACGGAGTTGAAAGCAGAACACAGGTAGTGGAAGATACAGTGGAGTCGATCCTCCAGAAACTACAGGCCGCAGTAGCGGAAAATAAACGAATCTGGGATAAATTAGAGGATCTGGAAAACAGATCTAGATGCAACAACCTAAGGATAGTAGGCCTTCCGGAATCCATACCTCCAGGGGACCTGGTGAGAATCTGTGAACAAGATATTCCTCGCACTCTGGGTCTATCGCACCCTTGCAAAGTGGAATGTGCGCATAGAATGGGCCCGGACCTGCGCGGTTCTGACCGAGCCACAGACAGACCGAGTCCAGTCAGATACCTGGACTACACTGATAAGGAAGCAGTATTGAGAGCTTTCCGATCCTCTAGGGAGCCAACAATGTGGAGAAGTCAGAAGATCCTCATATTTGGAGATTACTCCGCGGAAGTCACCAAGAGACGCAAGGCTTTCTCCCCGCTCTGTACCCAATTGTACCGCAGCAACACCAAATTTGCGCTGCTATATCCAGCTACTTTGAAAATATTTCGTCCCGATGGATCTTTTCAAACCTACACATCACCGGAGGATGCAATGCTGGCCATGGAGAGTGACGAAGAGGCAGACCACCAGCAACGCCATGACAAGCGTTTTTCAGATCGCCGCCTACAATCAAGATGGTCCCCACTGAAGTCCAACTATGATCAAGGGAATGAGAAAATCGCCAGGGACCAGAGGCAACAGAGGATGAGATCCTGAATAGTGGGAGACTCTGGAACATTCTTCTATACCCATATCCTTTACTTAGGACTTTCTGAGGTCCACTGCTGAACCTCACAAGGTTTGATATTCTAGACAGAGATTAGTGTGGGACTCACGAATAGTTATGTTAGTAAGCAATATGGGTCATATTCTTATTTTTCTATTGCTGAAATGTCTCTGTACTTCTGCTTCCTAAAACTGTCCTTACTTTTGATACTATGAGTAGCTGTAGTAGCTCAGGTTTATGGGGTAATGCCACTGAATATGCTGTTTCCTGTGCTGGAAAAAAGTGAAGTCATGAGAGGACAGAGGGAACACTTCAACGTCAGCTTCAATGTGGATCCCTGCTCCTTGGTATTTTTCCTTCTGTTGTTTGTTTCTTTTCTCTTTCTGTTAGGGGTGGGTGGTACTGTTTTGAGTTGCTGCAGATGCCTGGAAGAGTCTCCTACAAATACTGCTGAGCTTTTTATGACATCTTATTATGAAAATTATTTCATGGAATGTGAAAGGATTGCGGTCTCCACAAAAACGTGATAAGGTTCTTAGGCATCTGAAGCACCTTCACCCTGATATAGCACTGCTGCAGGAAACACATCTCCCGGCACCGGATTTCTCTAGGATGAGGAAATCGTGGGTAGGGACGGTATTAGGATCTGGGGCGTTAGGTAGAAAAGGAGGGGTTTTAATACTGATTAATAAAAATCTATCCCATACTCTTCATTCCTCCTCAACAGATGAAGAAGGAAGATGGTGTCAAATGCATGTTACGACTACTGCAGGGGAACTCAGCATATATAATGTATACGGGCCGAATGGTGACAATTCACACTTTTTTAACGCTTTAATAGGGGTAATTGGTAAAGACCCTATTCCAATTAAAGTGCTCGGTGGGGATCTCAACACAGTTGTTAATATTCATGAAGACAGATCTATCCCCTCTATAGGTCCTAGGACGTCCACTAATAGGGATGCTGTTTTGGTCCCTTTTCTCAGGGATACTGCCATGCTGGATGCTTGGCGACTGACAAATCCAGATTGTAGGGAATTCACCTTTTATTCTCCCACATATGGTTCTTGGTCTAGAATTGATCATCTTTTTGTCAGTACCTCACTGAGTAAGAGAATTGTTGAGTCCAGTATCCTTGACATGATACTTACCGATCATGCACCCATCTCCTTGACACTTCTAGATCACCAACCAAAAGGGACAGACCATTTGTGGAGATTCCCTGCTTATCTGTACTCTGATGAGAACTTCAAGGACCTTTTGAGAGGATGGTTCCTTAAGTATAGCACAGATAACAACTACTGCGTAGATCAACCTGCCTTATTTTGGGATACGGCTAAAGTAGTCCTAAGGGGAAAAATAATGGCCTATACTCAGGGACTTAAAAAGAAAGTATTACAGCAACTTCATGATGCTAGTAATAAACTTAGAATGGCATACACGTCCTTCCTGACCTCACCGTCGGATCGGTCCAAACAACAATGGTTTGCATCCAGGCGTGAATATGAGCTATGGTATGAACGCAGGGCACAATTAGCTATGTCACAGACAGAAGCCAAATTTTTCCGTTATGGGAATAAAGCAGGACGTTTATTGTCCTCAATGATAAAAAACTCCAGGAGCCGCAATTATATAAATAGTTTGGTTGACAAACAAGGCAAATTACAAACAGCACCTGATAAGATTGTGGCCCTTTTAGGCGAATATTACACCTCCTTATACCAACATCCTGGTCCCAAAGATCCTATGTCAGATTTCTTCCTAAAAAGCCTGTCACTTCCATCTCCCTCTCGAGGTCAGATTGCAGATCTAAATGCACCAATCACGGAAACTGAAGTCGCGTTAGCCATTAGTAATTTGCGATTGCACAAAGCCCCTGGCCCTGATGGGTATACGGGGGAATTCTATAGAATGTTGAAGGATTCTGTTAAGGGTCCTTTGACTAATGTGTTCAACAATTTCCTGGCGGGGACACCATTATCATTATTCGACAACATGGCTTACATAAAGCTGATCCCCAAGCCAGGGAAAGATCCACAACAACCATCTTCATACAGGCCGATCTCTTTAATTAATGTTGACCTGAAATTAGCTGCTAAAATTATGGCTGATAGGTTAGCGGTTATTCTGCCAGGACTGGTTTCACCATCACAGTCAGGATTTGTCAGAAATAGATCAGCGGTGTCCAACATTAGGAAAGTATTGATGGTACTTGATCATGTCACACAGTCTGATCATTCCATGCCTTTGCCTTCTCTGCTTGCAATCGACGCAGAAAAGGCGTTCGATAATGTCAGATGGGACTGGTTAGATAAGGTACTGGATGCTATGCAACTTATGGGCCCCTTTAGATCCTTTGTGTCAGTACTTTATGACTCTCCAAAGGCTAGGATAGCCACTCCGGGCTTTCTTTCTTCACCTTTTCCTTTATATAAAGGGACCCGTCAGGGATGCCCCCTCTCCCCCCTATTATTTAACTTAGCCCTGGAACCTCTAGCTCGTATATTGGAGGGGGAAGATATTTTCCGTGGTATAACAATCGGGAACCAGGTTGTGCGAACCTCACTTTTTGCTGATGACATCCTCCTCTTCATGGCGGATCCCCAAGAGGATCTCTCAGCTGTTTTGAACCTCTTGCATTCCTTCGAAACTATCTCAGGCTTTAAAATAAATTTGGGTAAGTGTGAATTGTTACCATTGAGCTCTACATTGTCCGCCTCCACGAGAGCAGCACTGGGCAATCAGATCCAGATAGCCGCAGAATTTATCACCTATTTAGGTATAAAGGTAGGCAAATCACCATCTTCGTTGTATGCTTTAAATTATGGTCCCCTTTTTAAATCCATCACAAAAGATCTCCAGAGGTGGCACAATCTCCCTTTATCGCTTTCAGGTAGATGTCATCTACTTAAAATGGTGTGCTTCCCGAAGCTCTTATACCCACTGCAGACAATCCCACTACTGTTGAAGCATTCAGATGTTACGAAATTATATTCTGTGTTTTCCCGATTTTTGTGGATAGGGAAAAAACCTCGGATAGCAATTATGAAACTGATGTTGCCCCGTCACAAAGGAGGTTTGAACTTGCCCAACCTCAGATTATATAATTTGGCATGCTTATTTAGACATTGCATTGATTGGTTACAACATTCCAGCCACTACTCCAACACTTTGCTAGAGCAGCAGATTTCTGCCCCTTGGCCCTTGGTCAATGTGCTTCATACGAAGGTCTCGGTCCTGCCATCCCGACTGAAATCCTCTGTAGTTCTCAATGATACTAGAGTAGCCTGGAAGGAAGTACGAAAGTTGAGTGGGAAATCTTTCCTGGGCTCTGGGTGGTTGCAGTTGTGGAACCACCCAGAATTTCCACAAGGTGCCCAAAATAAAATGTATGTGTTATGGAAAAGCAAAGGCATTTCTACACTCAGAGATTTGCTACATCCGTCAGAGCACAGGTACTATACTTTCACTGAGCTATGTGCCAAATACGACATGGGAGAATCTCAACATCTGGCCTACCGCCAAATCATGCATTTTTGTCAAAATAGACTTAGGGATCCCAAAGTTGAGGGCATGAATGATTACGTGATAGGATCACTATCTCTTGCAGGATCCAAACACTCTCTATCGCAATTGTATCAGATTCTCAGGGAAATGAAAGAGAAAACCGTTGAAGGCACTCTCTATAAGAAGTGGGGAAAACAACTTGGGATAGCATTAACAGCAGAGGATATCAGTCGTGGTTGGATGCGTGTCTGCGCAGCTGTTCCATGTGAGAGATGGAGGGAATCGCACTTCAGACTCATCCACTTGGCTATATATGCCTTTAATTTTCACACCAAAAACGCCACCAATACCCACTTAACTGCCTGCCCTAAATGTGGTCTGAGCAAGGCGGACTTGACACATTGTGCGTGGCAATGCCCTCAGGTTCAACTTTTCTGGACAGCCATTACTACATGGATAAACAATACTTGGGGATACCAGGTATTACTTACACCTGGGGCGATCCTCTTCCATGTTTTTCAAACTGACAGTCCCCCACCGAAAATAGTTGATGCAGCACTTTTGATTGCACTAAGATGCCTGTTATCCCACCGGTTGCAGTCAACTGTGCCACAGGTTTCTGAAGTCATTTCACAAATGACTCGCTTTATGTATATTGACAAACTGGACACAGAGATTAGCAAAGAAAAGAAGACAGCAGGGTTCTTTCGTAACTGGAAGACCTTTATTATAAAACATGTGCCACAAGCAGACATACACTCATGCAGTTGTTCAAATTCACCACTTGGTATGCTAAGGAAGCATTAAAGGGAACACTGGGGCCGCTTCATGTGGGAAATTGAAGGTGCTTTGTTTGCTTGACGCTTGATTTGATGTCTAGCAGGGACAACTACCAGGTATTCTGCATTTTGGGTGGGAGGGTAGATTTTGTTTATTGTTCATTTCTTTTGTTATTGCCATTTCCGTGGTGTTCTGGGGAGAAAATGTAAAATGTTCACCCGTGTTTTTGTATACACTTTTACCTTTGTATGCTACTACCTTTGGTGAATTCAATAAAAATATATTTCAAAAAAAAAAAAAGATGTTCTGCTTTCTCCTGAGCTATTGTTGAACTAAATTTTCCAAATGCCTATAAGTATTATTCTCCACTCACAGCCTGGACATATGTCCATTTCTAAGTATACATCTATCTCAGCTGCATTGTGACAGAGTTCAAACATTTAAGTCTAAAATCCATCTAATCATTCCTAAAAGAGCAAAATAAACAAGGAAATTACAGTGAAGGGCTCTTCAAATGTCTGCTCATCCAGAGCAGGAAACACCTGGGATAGTACTATAATACATAGAATGAAGAGCAGAATGGCAAGGAGCACTCTCCCGATCCTAAGCATCTTTCTGCAGCTGAGCACCTGTAACAAGATAATATATCGCCCCTGGCTAGCACGATTGCAGTGAGTAAGAGGCAGACAGATGTTCTCAGATTCTTTTGTAAAGAGGGAAGTTAGGCTAAACTGTGTGACTCATAGAGATAGGTGGGTATCTGGGGCTCTAATTGCTTAAGGGGCAATATTATTTTTGTCATTTATGCTAAGCAATATTACAACTCACACAGTGTACTGTTATAGCTTGCTGTTTTACGAAGAACATGCCAAAACAGTTCTAGTCATTCTTTTTTCTAAATTCCAACTGGAAACAATGATAACATCCAAACTGTCCACAGACACAAATAATAGGGTCCCATTATAAAATTCAAAATAGAGTCCACATCTATAGTAGAAATAACACTAAAAATAATGTACTGTAATAACTAAAGATCACTATACTCCCTGATGCAACTCATTTTCCTGACATAGAACTATAAACTCCTTGTTTCTCTTCACACAGTGATTGAGAATTGGCTATGGACACCTTCAAATTTTTGTTGCACCTATTATTTCATATAAAAAAAAACATTTTTTTAATTGGTTTTAATTAAGAATTCTCAACTGTCTTCTGTAATCTGCATGCGTTCCCGTACATTGCAGCCTGCTTAATCCTGTTCACAGTCAAATCAGTCTCATGATTTGTCTGATAGTTTACTCCTGCTTTGTCATGTTCTCCTGTTGTGAGGAGTGGGTCAGGGGGACACAAATGACACAGGTGACAAAGTGAGGCCCTGACACTCCTCCCAAACCACTGTCCCTGCCTTTTGGGGGAACCTGGCTCCTTAACAGGCCGGCCCCAACCGAAGACTGCAATTACACTGAAGAAAGTGGAACACGAGACAAACAACCAAAACAAAACACAAGCAGGAACAACCCTAAACAGGTCAGGAACTGAAGGGGTAAAAGGTAACGGAACCAAGCAAGGAATAAACAGAGGATAACACAAAAGGTAGGTAACAGTAACAGAAACCAGGGAAAGAGGTACAGAGTCACTGGAATACCGGATAAACACAGAGTAGCTAGCTTAGGCACAAGGCTCTATAGCAGGTACAGATGAATGGCGAGTGTGAAACTAAATAGTGGCTAGAGTCCCAGCCCCAAGGCGTGATAGGAGCAGGGATCCCAGCCACACCCTTGAATGGACCAAAATTACTGGCAGGGACGCCTGCCAGTAAAACTAGCAAAACTAGCCAAACCTTTAACCCTATAGGAACCTAAGTGTTACAAGAGGATTTTCTGGCTTGCACTCGGGATGAGCGCCGCATAGCGTCTGGACACGGGAACGCCCGCACCCGCCCAACATCCGCTGGAGGGCCGCAGCGCCCCCGAATCCTGACACCTGTCTATTAAGGTGGATTTACACTGCCCTATATTCAGGGAGATTATTGGAAACGAACGTTCCTACGAATGCTCATTCCCGACAATCTGCCCTCCTAAAAGTGCTGCTGATCACCCAATGAACGAAGGAACCCCTCATTCATTGGGTGATCCTGTCGTTCGTATAGGCACACCAATTATTGTTTCTGGGCAGCAGATTGTGCTGTCCAAACAGGGATCTGCTGCCCAGAAACAGTGCCGATGTATGTAACCGATTGCAATAGTGATCCCTCGTTCTCATACTGTGAAGGAGATTGCTGCATGTAAATGCAGCAGTCTCCTCCACTGAAAGAGCAGCCGACTGTCGGAAAAGAGCACTTCCTTACCAAATATCCGTTATACATTGGCTTTAGTTTATTTGGGACTGACAGCTGATCTGTAGTTTAGCTGATCTCTGGTGCCAGCCAATCTTGTTTGTGAAGGAGTTCCTGATTGTATAGCCTTTCTTTAAATATTTTTGGTCTCTTCTGTGAAATTACTGGTGATAGCATAAGCTCTGTGCATTTGCGTCCTTCAAATTATTGTTTTTGAACTAGTGTCTGGTTCCTTGTCTAGTTGTCTCTTGTCTGAGTAGTTTGGTTATTACAAATACCCTCATCCAGATCTTAACCTTGAGACTTGTAGTTTGTTTATGTCCTTGTTGTTTGAATCTGTTTGCTTTGATTCCATTTCACTTCTACTCAGTTGGGTTTTATTGTCTATGGGTCCTAGCACCATCCAGTTGTTGTGTTAGGGTCAGTATCGCAGAGTATGGTTTTAATAGGGAGTTAGTTGGGTCAGCTGTTGTTTAGTTATCTTTCTGGTTGTCTGATATTGGTTATTAGTGTTGAGCAAAGTTAAGCATTCGAAGTAGAATTTGGTTCAAAGTTTAGGAAAACTTTGATACGCAACAAATCTGATTTTTCTCGCACTTTGTGATAACAAATCAGGTTTTCCTAAAATGGTATGTTACAAACTGAAAATAAGTATAGAGGAGACAAGCCCAGGAACATGAGATCAACCATACTGCCATGCAGCCAGCAAATCCACAGATAACTTTCACAAGAAATTAGATTCGGTACAAATAAATTTTTCACAAATTGCGATAAATCAGGTATATCCAGGCCACTCTGCCTAATCATATTCATCCCACTAGCTAATCCTTTCTGTTAAACAAAAAGAAAAGCATACAGCACCCTTCAGTAAAGCAAAAAAAAAAATCTGTGTGAACCCCTGAAGTGCAATGGCTCCTTAGTGTAACAAAATAAAGAAATGGAGGCAGCGGCAAAAAAGTAGTGGAGTAAAAAAATACATGCTTTTGAATCCCTTCCGTTAGGCTACTTGCACACGTTATTGTCAATGGGGACAAAACTGAACTGAACAGAACAGTATGCTCCAAAATGCATTCCATTTCATTTGTTTGTGTTCCCATACCATACAGAAAACCACAGCAAGCTTCATCATGGGATTTGGAGCAAAACGAATACTTGGACTTATCGCCATGGACTTAACTGCGCAGTGGCTAAAGATTCAAGTAATGACCTCATGACAGAGTGGGGAGGGTGGTAGCAGCAATGATAGTAAGGCTGTGTTTACATCACTGTTTATGTTTTCATTCTTCTGAGCTGTGAGAAGAACAGAAAAAACAAACAAACAAAAAAAAAACGAAGACTGTATTTTGAGCATCCATAAAGCCTCAGTCAGTATTCGATCAGTAATAGTAAGCCAAAACCAGGAGTGGGTCCAAAACAGAGATAAAATGTAACAGAAATATTTGCATCTCTTCTGTGTTTTGGACCCACTCATGCTTTTGGCTTACAAATACTGATCAAAAACTGATGCAATATACTGATGCAAAATGCATTGACTGTGTGAAAGAGGCCTTATGATCAATTTGCATCTATTTTGGCCATTTAGATCTGAAATCAGTTTTGTTTTTTTAACAAGAAAAAAGTGGCATGCAAGACAAGAAGCCCCATTGTAGAAATGGCAGTAGAGGCAGCAGGCGGGTGGCAGCATCAGAATGGTGGCAGCAGCACGTGGCAGTTAATGGCACACCTGATCAGTCATCAGTGCTCTCTTGCTAATGACCATCTCTCTTGAAATTCTGGCTAACAGCTGTGTGCTGGCACTTATGGCTATGGATGTCCACTGTGAAAATTCAGACTTTTATGAGGTGGTCTGACTTGGATGCAATCTAGATGATGGGCGTCTTAATGATAGTCACTCACATGCAGCATGATCTGCAAAGCTGTAGCTTCCTGGTCACTCTGCGGACTATAAGCATTGTAACTTTTCAGGTATCTGTGTCTTTGGAATTCTTGCAGTCTCTCTGGAGTAGTGGTCTCACCGGAGAGTTAGATCCAAAGCTTGTCCCTAAGAGCAGGAACAATTGGACGTGCTTCCACACTTGTATCACTAGCACTGCCCTTCCTGGCATGCAGCAGGACCATCCCACTCCCACCAAAAGGGGAAGAATGTGATGATAAACCCTATTCCCAACCACTGCCAGACATACTTGATCTGCTGGTGTATATAGTAACAGGCTGTCACGAGTGGGCTTGCGTCTGGTATCAGACGTTCTGCGCGGCTTTCAAAAGTGACATAATTTGACATGCTTTTCCCTTGGTTTGGTTGCTGTTTACCACACCCCTTCCCCTCAGCTGTTGCGGCTGTGGTAATTATCTTTCTCCTATTTCCCCCTTCCTCTCCCAGTATCCCTTGCGGTTTATACTTTTTGCCTACTTAGTAGTGTGTGGTGTGGATCTTGGCTGAGATCCGGTTGCTGCGATATCTGCTTTAAGATAAGTGACTTTTTCCCTTTTGTGGTTTTCCTTCTGGAGTCTCCTGTTCGTCCTTACTCTTGGAGGAACGGGTTTACTCTTTCTTGTGTCACTAGCTGCAGGGTTCTTTAGGGTGAATTTATTATTAGGTTCCTGTGTATAAACTCTCCTACCACCCAGGCTTGTTCATACTGGTAGTCAGTCAGGGCCTAGTTTCAGGGTTCCCTGCAGGAGGTGACCGTTTCCCAGGTTTAGTCTGTTCCCTTCCCTCGTACGCTCGGTGTGGCTATTCCCTCCACACCAGAGCGTGACACAGACATGGTTAAAACATTACATACTAAACTATTGCAGACACCCCTAGGTCTGGGGTACTGCAGAAGCAGAAGCCCAATTAAAAAGTCTCCAACTGGAAAATGAAGAAGCAGCTGCCTTAGCTAAACTGAAAGTTTTTGAACAAGCTTCACGCCAAGATACTGATCTGGATGCTTCGTTTCATCCCAGGAGAAGTTGAAGACCCAGCTACTGCTGATTACGTGCTAAAGAAATCATCACCTACACCTCCTGCTAGCCACATCTAATGCTAAAAGCAGAAACTTCCAAGTTGCACGTCAGCGCCACTTCCACATGGATGTACCCACACAGCAACAGATGCAACCAGGCTCGGAATGGCCCACAGGGGAGCAGGTGAATCCCCCGGAGGGCCCCTGAGCAAAGTGGGCCTCCAGTCCCCCACATCCTGCACAAGTGGCACATGGCACAGTAGACTGACATATAAATAGGCTGGCTAAGATGCTATGCAGTACATTGCCTATGTCCATATAAAAGACTGGATAGTGTGGGCAGGTAGCACATGCATGTGGGCCCCTAGAGTGAGCCCCCGGAATGAATTTTACTGGTGGGTTCTAGGCACCCCAGTCTGACACTGGAGGCAACCACCTACCAGTGACAAGGTAACTTTCTGCCTCAAGTCAGCAGATCCTTCAGAGACTAAACCACAGTTTAACACTTAGGCTACATCATTTTGTCATGCAACAGCTCAGCCTTATACACCAGACACAAACCAGGGGCACCACAGGTTAATACGGCAACAAAGAATGGGAGATCAGACATGTTTGACTTTGCCAAATACATGATACACAGGGAGCTAATAAACAACAGTATCTCAAAGTTTGATGACCAGGCTGAGGACTATATGACCTAAAAATAAACCTCTGAACCCATAATCCACGATTTAAACCTCACTGCCAAGAAGAACTTGACTTGCTCATCAACTGGTTAGCCCAGAATCTGCAGAATGTATCAAGTCATTAAGAGCAGTTCATGTGGGCCATTCAGAGGAATGTTCTTGCTGCAGCATAGGAGACACTTGAACACACCTATGGTAGTTCAGACGCTATAGGAAACACCTAATTTAAAAGACTAATCCTTCTCAAAGATAACTAACAAGGACAACCATTAGCCCCAGGATATTAGTGAATTGGCTAAATCAGATCTGCCATCTGCCAGGACTGAGTTACCTTGATATTGCTCATGGCATGAATCCAATGGTGTCCAAACTACAAACATAGCATGCAAGAAAAATGGGTAGACCAGGGCTCCAGGTACCAAAGAGAACATAAATTGTCTTTTCTCCCTTTCTTATCTGTGACCAAGCTTGGAAGAAGAATGATCCCAGCTTTGATTTGCTCAACCTACTTGGCTAGCTTCTTTATAGTCTTAAATGTATGATAACATGCCAGTAAAACGTAAAGATATAAAGGGTACAGCATCTGTTAAAAATACTGATGTTCCACTTACTACACCCTCAACCACTATACAGGATCCTACTGCTGTTAAAGAAAGGGATCCCAGTTGCACATACCCAATCCACAAAAGACCTCACCCTTTTATGGAATGTCATATGTAAGAGCACAGATTTACTCTAAAAGAACTTGGGGTTTGTTACAAGTGTTATGCCTTCTCAAACCACATTGTAAAGGACTTTTATTAACTGGACCGAATGCAGTATCGACATGTTGCAACTACTATATGCATGCTATTACCCCTCCCAGCAATGCACATCCTTCAGAAGCACTTAACCCCATCACGAAACATGCAGGGAGCTACAATCTCAAGATTCAACTACAACCATTGTCTCCTCATGCATGGAAGTATGTGGGAAAGGGACTGGTCCAAAAAACTGCAACAAAGTGTATCAGGTCAAGGTCTACCCAATGGCAACCTGTGAAGGCCACCAGAATGTATGCCATTATTGATGAACAAAGCAGGTCAGGGACACTAATGCGAAGCACCAAAGACAAATAGGCATGAGAATGTCAGGGTCGAACGAGATGTCTGGCCCGGTCAAGCAAGGGCACTGCAAGCTTCTATAGCAGCAAGGAAAGACCCAATCGAATTACTCATCTCTATACATAGCCCTCTTAAAGGGGTTGTCCCACGAAAAATATTCTACAGTTTTCAAACCAGTACCTGGATCTGAATACTTTTGTAATTGCATGTAATTAAAAATTTTGCATAGCCACTGAGCAGTCAATAAAATGTATCTGTATAGCACCACCTGCTGTTTGTTTTTTCTTATTTCTTTGTCCTGCTCATTGAGAAGGACGCACATGCTGAGTTTCATCCTTTAACTGCCCCCTGAGCTGTGGGAGCATGGACACGCCCCCTGAGTTACAGCAGAAAAGAAACTCCCCTTGAGCTGTCAGCTTGATATAAATCTAGCAAACCAATGAATAGGGAGATCCCTGGACCCATGTGAGATACAGGGCTGGTTCTAGCTTTGTTAGAAAGAGATTGTCATGTCCTATATGATTTCTGATTTTCTATTTTTACATTAGTCATGGGATAACCCCTTTAAGTGTCCCTTTTTTAGAGGGCTAGTGTCTACTTTTGACTCAAGTCCCCCTGCCCCTCTTTGCTCCTTAAAGGGCATTTGTCAGCAGATTTGTACCTATGAAACTGGATGACCTATTGCATGTGTGCTTGACAGCTGAAGGCATCTGTGTTGGCCCCATGTTCATATATGCCCGCATTGCTGAGAAAAATGATGTTTTAATACATGCAAATGAGCATCTAGGAGCAATAGGGGTCATTACACTTAGAGGTTCAGCTCTCTTTGCAACTGCTGCACCCTCTGTACATTGATTGACAGGATCAGATAGAGAAAATGTTATCATGGCCTGGTCCTGTCACTCAAAGTGGAGAGGGTCTGGCAGTGCCCCTTTGCTCCTAGAAGCTCATTTCCATGATTTAAAACTTCATTTTTCTCAGCAGTGCAGGGACATATGAACATGGGACCAACTCAGATGCCTTCAGCTGCCAAGCACACATGCAACAGGTAAGCCAGTTTCATAGGTACAAACTGCTGACAGATGGCCTTTAACTGTCCCTCTTTTTGATCTTTTTGCATTATTACATTTACAAAATTGATCCAGAAAGTGTTTGTCTGTATATTAGAGCCGCCTTGTATATTATTTCCTTATTTGATGCAATTTGGATTTTTAGAAATTTCTATATTTTGAAAATGTTTGTGCTATTGTGTAAAAGAAAACTATAAAGTATATAAATATACAGGAACATGGATCTTTCACACAATGATCCATAAGTGTCCTCCATTCAAAAAGTTGGGAGGTATTCTATACATACAGACAGATGCATGGAGAGGAAGAGAATTTTTTGTCTGTTGGTAAAAGGAATAAATATATGACTTGGAAAGTCAGCTCGGCTCTTTCTGACAGTAGCTAGCTTGATCTATCTAATTTAGCAAAGGCGAATATTAAACAGCCGGTAGCACAGTATAATCCTTCTCACAGCGACTGCTAAGCTCTGAGTGTAAGGCATTCTAAATAATCCCGCTCCAGTATGAGTGTTAATGAGCAGGTGAGACCTACACAGTGGAACCATAGAAATGCAACGCTGAAATCAATTTATTCCTTTTCTACATAATTGCGTATTTTCCCTTGTGATAACACCGCCACTGTCTTAGTCATTTGTAATAAAAGAGATTAAATTAGGAGCTAATAATGTACAACAATATATGTTAATTAACTTCCATTTCCAGGTCAGTTAACTCTTTCAGAACAGTTTGGGTACTGGTGCAGACGCATGTCTGGTGCAGATTCATAGGGGACGTTCTGCCATGAGGAGTATGAACATTTTTTGATTTCATACATACCTGGGCCATCATTTGCTGTAAATATACATTCGGCAGACTTTCAATGGTGATCTTTCGAGGCCTAATAGGTAATATGGTTGTATGCGCTATTGAGATCCTTACTGTGATAAATGAGTTGCCTATTAGAATCATAGTTAATGTTTTTAATGAAAGGAGAGAAAAATGTGGAAAAAAAAAGTTTCTCTAAAAGCTATGGTACGTGAACATTGCTGCTGCCACCTAGTGGAAAGAACAGAATTAAGACAAGGGGAAAAGTATCCTAATACTCTATTCCCTTTGGTCTTTACATTAGGAAATGTAGATGTGCTTTAGTTTCCACTAAAGATAATGTCTCAATATAATTTTGGTTATGGAATGGATTTAGATAGATAGATAGATAGATAGATAGATAGATAGATAGATAGAAATATAGATAGATAGATAGATACAAATATAGATAGATAGAGGAATACAGATACAGATTGTGAGCCCCATTGGGTTCAGTGTGATGCTAATAAAGCACTGTGGAATATGTCAGTGCTATATAGATGAGTATTACATATATATATATATATATATATATATATATATATATATATATATATATATATAATACTACTGTTATCTGTATGTACATTTTTATAGCTGTAGAAAAATCTCACGGTGATAAATTGTGGTAATATCTGCACATAAATCTTGACCAAGGATGTGCCGTAGCTCCTGGAGGTGCAGATGTATCTGTGGTATCCCACTGTGGTGCCCGAGGAGGCCCATGGGTCCTTCTGCCACATACTAAGACACCTCTTGTTAGGTCGGTGCCCTGTTAGAGATTTTGCATTAGGCCCAAAGAGTGACAAGGAGAGACTATTGTGTGTTTAATCTTCCAATCCAAGGAACAGCCTTTTCTTTTTTCTGGACACAATAAGATATTTCACCGATTTTATGACTGAAGTGATGGAATATAGCAAAGCGTATGCTATGCAGTAATAATTCCTACCCTGCATATTATATTATTGCATGATAAAACTTCTTAGCTGTCTCGAAAAATGGGGAAATAGGATGAATTAATTACTTGATGCTTTTTTGAA
This sequence comes from Rhinella marina, assembly GCA_900303285.1. Lineage (NCBI taxonomy): Eukaryota > Metazoa > Chordata > Amphibia > Anura > Bufonidae > Rhinella > Rhinella marina. The sequence goes on along the minus strand of ONZH01020923.1, from coordinate 78,866 downwards.
CAAATAGTCCTATAGACATATAGGGAGAGTTTTATCAAACTGGTGTAAAGTAGAATTGGCTTAGTTGCCCATAGCAACCAATCAGATTCCACCTTTCATTTTCCAAAGGAGCAGTGAAAAATTAAAGGAGGAATATGATTGGTTGCTAGGGGCAACTAAACCAGTTCTACTTTACACCAGTTTGATAAATTTCCCCCACAGTGTGTATATTCTGTATGTAGATAATAGATATATTTATACATGCATTTTTAGCCATTTTTCATATGATGCATTAAAGAGACATTTACGATCTATAATTGTGATATCACAGAGCATTTCCTAAGCTTTGACAAGGTCATATATTTCATGTACATGATGTCTCAGTGTGGTCCGGTATGGCTGAAACCACCAGAAAAAGAAAATCATTAAACTGCCTCTAGCATGTCTCTGAGAAAGCGTACCAAGGCAGGTAGTGGATGTGGAGTCTACACTATTTTTAATATAAATTATTGATAAATTGGAAAGTTATACAGTCTACTGTAATGTGATTTTCTGGGTTATATATGAGCGCAGAAACAGAATAAAGAAGTGCTCGCCCAAATATTGATTTTGTGACAGTGATGGGCTCATTACATTGACATCATCGATAATATTTCCTGTAGACACTATCAACTATACATCAACATCTTCCCCTAGTACAATGTTCAAGGTTTATCGAAATCACATTATTCTCTAGTGCTCTCTAAAATATGAGTATATAGTATGGTTTATAAAATTCAAATACCATAGATACACTAGATCAACATATAAAATTCAAATACCATGGACTAGAGCATCAAAAGACACCATAAACCAACATATAAAATTCAAATACCATAGACTAGATCATCAAAAGACACCATAGATCAACATATAAAATTCAAATACCATAGACTAGATCATCAAAAGACACCATAGATCAACATATAAAATTCAAATACTATAGACTAGATCATCAAAAGACACCATAGAACAACATATAAAATTTAAATACCATAGACTAGATCACCAAAAGACACCTACACATTACATCTACAGGAGTTATTTTATGACACCCCATTCTAATTCCATAGGCATAAATATGGAGTTGGTCCAAGCTTTACATCTAAAGCAGCTTCCACTCTTGTGGAAAGGCTTTCTGTAAGATTTTGAATTCTGTCTGTGGGAATTGCCAATACATACAGAAGAGCACATGTTAGGCCAGGCAGTGATGTTGGACATGAGGGCCTGACTCGCAAGTTCCATTCTAGTTCATCCTAGAGGTGTTGAGGACTGGGTTCTGTGTGGCCACTCAAGGTCTTTCTCACCAAACTCACTCAGCTACAGTATGCCTTTATGGACCTTGCTTTATGAACTGGAACACAGTCATGGTGGAACAGAAAAAGGCCTTCCTCAAGCTGTTCTCAAAATGTTGTAAGTACACAATTGTTCAAAATGTCTTGGTATGCTGAAGCCTTAAGATTTCCTTCAATGGAACTAAGGGGCCTAGGCTGACCCCTGAAAAACAACCCCATAGCATCACCCTTCTTCCTCCACCAAACTTTACAGCTGGCACAATGCAGACAGGCAGGCAAAGTTCTTCTGGCATTCACCAAATTCAGATTGTCCATCAGGCTGCCAGATAGAGAAGTGTGATTCATCATTCCACAGAACATGTTTCCACCACTCCAGTTTCCAGAGGCAGCATGCTTTTCATCACTTCATTCAACACTTGGTATTGTGCTTGGTGATGTAAGGCTTGCATGCAGCTGCTCATCCGTGGAAACCCATGCCATGAAGCTCCCGACACAGAGCAGTTTTTGAGCTGATGTTTATACCAGAAGAGGTTTGGACTCTGCAGTTATTGATTCAGCCGAGGATTGGTGACTTTTATGCACTATACATCTCGGCACTCTGCGACCCTGTTCTATAACTTTAAGTGGTCTTCACTTCATGGCTGCTTTGCTGTGGCTCCTAAAAGCTTCCACTTTGCAATAGTACCACTCATAGCTGATGGAAGAAATTTCATGAACTGACATGTGGCAGTAGTGACATTCTATTACAGGGCCACTCTGGAATTCAATGAACTCTTTATAATAAACCATTCTTTCACAAATGTTTGTAAAGGCAGACTGTATGGCTGGGGGCTGGATTTTATACATCTGTGGCAAATGGACTGAATGAAATAACTGAATTCAATGATTAAGGGCTTGTTTACACATCAGTTATTTGATCAGTTATTTCCATAAGTTAGTGTGAGCCAAAACCAGGTGTGGGTCAAAAACACAGAACAGGTGCAGATCTTTTCATTATACCTTATGTCTGTGTAGCCTCCACTCCTGGTTTTGGCTCACAATAACTGATGGAAATAACTGATCAAATAACTGATGTGTGAACAAACCCTAACGTATGTTCCAATATTTATGGTTTGCGATTCAGTGCCCAAATAAATACACAGTTGACTTGCATTATTATGACCACCAGCTAATTTCCAGAAGAACTACTGAGTGCAGCATGGACAGCAGCTAGATGGGCTGGGAGTAACTCAATAAGTTCCTGGTAGGTTGTCACCGGAATCTGAAGCCATGCTGACAGCAGTCCATCCCACACACGAGGGGGTGCATGGGGGAGGATCCATAGATCGAACACAATGATTGAGGTGGCCCCACAGATGCTTCATTTTGTTCAAGTCTGAGGAATTAGGGACTTGGAAGTTTTGGTTATCCTCTTTCAACCAATGTCTGACATTTCTAGCTGTGTGATATGTCGCATAATCTTGCTGGAAGATCCCATCTGCCCCAGGGAAGACAATCAGCATGTATATGAGTAAGTGATCTGCAAGGATGGATTCATACGCAAATTAGCTGAGAGTGCTGTCTACGTGGATGAGTGAACCCAGAGAATGCCACGAAAACATTCCCTAACATAACATTGCCACCATCAGCTCATGTTCTTCCAGCAATGGTTCCAGGGTGTTTGTTCTCTGATGTTTCTCACCTGACACACCAACCTGCATCCATGCAATGAAGCAGAAAATGTGGCTCATCGGAGAAAGTAACCCTTTGCCAATCAATGGTGTTCCAATTTTAATACTGCCATGAAAATTGAGTCCTTTTCTGATGATGCAACTTTGTTAGCCGAGGTGCAGACACGATCCGTCTGCTTTGGAACCCCATACACAATAAGGGTTTGCTGAAGAAACAACTGGTAGCCCCCGGTTCACTTTGGTCGCTGAGTTGCTCCACTATAGCGTGTCAGTCTGCCCTCAAACACCTTCATAGCCGACGTTCACCTCTCACATCAGTGGCAGTGGTTCTCTGCAGTTTCCATGTTGCTTATTCACAATGGTGCCATTTGTCCACTCACGATACACTTTCACCATGCAGCACGAGAACAGGTCACAAACTGCGCACTTACAGAAATACTGCCACCTGAAAGCCAATAATCCCCATTTTTTGCAACTCTGATAAATCGCTCAATTTACCCATGAAGCAATGAGGGATATGTGTACAGACAGCCTATCACACACCTTATATACTCACCAAGCCATCTCACCACTGGTGACTTCATGAGCTACTCTCTTCCGGCATCGAAAGTAGGAAGTGGGCATCATAATAATGTACAATCCTACAGTTTTCAAATAACATTGTTGTCAGACAAATAATATTGCCCAGTCTCACATAACCAGGGATTGTAGTTGCATCCTTTCCATAGGGTCCAAGTGTGGGATCAAAGCTCTGAGTACTATGTTTGTTGCAACCACTGGCGCCCTCTTCAGTAATGACAGGTTATCACACAGGATGCCTGCTCTGATTGATATGTTTCTAAGTTAAAGCCTGGAGCAATTTTTCACCATCCCAGTAACTAATCTATATTGTATCAGTATCATCATGAAATTATAATGTCCACCTGTCGTTGCAGGTGACTTTTTAGAATATGTGTGTCAATAATCTTGCCATTTATATCAATTGTATCCTGCATTTATCACAGGATTTACCTGAATATGTGTAATTGTATGCCTTATAGACATAATAATGTCTTTGAAGGGGTATTCCCATCTGACACCATGGGGGTATATCGCTAGGATATGCCCCCATTGTCTGGTCCACCTCTGGGACCCGAACTTACACCAAGAACGGAGCTGGAAAGATGGTGGCTAGAGGACCACCACCGAGTGCTCTCCACATAGTAGTGAATGGGAGCGCACCGCGATTTCGCGGCCAGCACTCGGCTATTTTCTGCGGCTCCATAGTAATGAATGGAGGGAGGCTGCACATGCGCAATGCGCCCTCCACAACTTTCGCGGCTCTGTTCTCCCAGAGGTGGGACCTGCACCTATCAGACAATGGGGGCATATCCTATTCCCCCATTGTCTAAGATGGGAAAACCCCTATAACTCAGTGATTGCTTATTGACAATGACTCCATGGATTTCAAGAAGACCCGTCACCAGCAGCAGAGGTTGGGAGTCGATGTACTGAAAATATATAATCCTATAATATGAATATTTTTGTAGATATCTGGATTGGGATTATGCTAAAACGGTTGTCTTGAAGATAATCCCCTTCTATATGCCCTGTTTGGGTATATGGATGCCATACTTGTATAATAGGGTCTCCCATTGAGTACTGACCAACATTCTCTGTACTGCCTAGATGTTATAATGATGTCACAGTAGTGTTTGAGTTTTTTGATGATTTCACGATGATGGTTGTTTTTATTCCTAGGCAGGATTTCATAATGATGATGCAAAGACAGTGTTTCTGTTTATTCCCAGGCAGAACTGTATTGTGCTGATGTCACTATAACTTTTGAGTTGCTCGCCTGTTCCAGATCCAGGATGACCCATGTAATGCTTTGTTCATTTCTTCTGGCCTGCTATCTTTGTCAGGTGTCAGGTGCTGCGGAAACCTGACACACTCTGGTGATGTCACCCAATTGGGATATCTAAACTGGTTGCTCATGTGTATTGTATGTATGTTTGTATGTATTGTATGTATATGTGCATACCTCCCAACTTTATAAAGGGACAAAGAGGGACATATTGTGCGCCAAATTTTTTCAGCACTAGGCCATGCCCCTAACTCCGTCCACTATACAGCTAATACCACCCAGTCCCCTTACTGTTCCACATAGTAAATATTCCCCAGTTATATGCCTCCATTAATATGCCTAGCTGTACCCCCAGTAATATGCCCTGTTATGTGCCCCCAGTTATATGCCCAGCTGAGCCCCCAGTAATATGCCCTATTATGTGCCCCCAGTAATATGCCCAGTTATGTGCCCCCAGTAATATGACCAGCTGTGCCCCCCAGTAATATGCCCATGTTGTCCCCCCTTGTAATATACCCACACTGTGCCCCACTGTAATATGCCCACATTGTTCCCCACTGTAATATGCCCACACTGTGCCCCACTGTAATATGCCCACATTGTTCCCCACTGTAATATGCCCACATTGTGCCCCACTGTAATATGTTGTGCCCCCAGTAATGTGCCCACATTGTGCCCCTCACAGAAAGTTAAATAAAATAAAAACCATATACTTACCTTCTTCCTTGCAGCAGCATCACCAGTAGGACATCCTCTTCTCTAGTCTGGAGGGGGCAGAGCCAAGGCTGACTGTCGGCCGGCCCCCCCGCCCAGACCAGAGGTATGGAGAGCTGCAGGGGGGACGGGAGGGAGGATGGTAGAAGCAGTAAGCCGATTGCGGCTGTCTGCTTGTTCTTATAACAGACAACTGTCTCTGCATTCTATGGACGCAGAGACAGCTGCCAAAGACCGGGACATAGCTCCCCCGTACCAGGACAGCGGGACAGACACTGCAATCCGGGACTGTCTCGTTGGATCCGGGACGGTTGGGAGGTATGTAGTGTATGTGTATCATTCTGGCCATTCAGCTCAGCTCTGCCACCCTGCTCAGTTCTGCTACATTGGCCCTAGAGCTCAGCTCTGCTACATCAACCCTTCAGTTTAACCCGGATACATTGGTCCTCCAGCTCGAAACTGTTACACTGACTATCCAACTCTGCTACCTTGGTTCCGTAGCACTGCTATATCTGTCCTCCAGCTCTATTACACTGGCCATTTAGTCCTGCTATTCCAGACATCTGCATCCATGAATTCAGCTCTGCTACATCTGAATCAACTGTTCGGTTACTCCAGCACTGCCTATAGCTCTGCTTTATCAGTGGTGATTAACCTACCTGCTCTGCTATGCCACCTAAACCTTCACGCTACTGCCATATGTTAAACAGAAATTTGTTGAGATGATGTGTCATAGTGTGTCCTTTTTTGGTATGTAGAAAGAGAAAAGAAGAAAAAAACACAGCGCCAAGATAGCACTTCACCTGGATGGATGCAAGGGGGGAGAGGGAGATGGTGTGAATAAGGCTCACCTTGTAATGTTCTTGTCACGCTGCTACGATGTGGGAGGGGAAACTCCACACCGAGCATACACCGATACACTACAGTGAGATGAAAACCGATCAGCAGGCAAGAAGCCAGTGGCAAGGAAAACCACTGAACCAAGTGCACCGGAAACACCAGAAACCAAACCCAGAGGGCAGAAACCCAGTGAGCCCCGTTCTTCACAGAGCCCCAGATGGTAGGGATGCACTTATCCAGAACTCACTGGCTGCACCTCCAGGATGGTCCCGGTGCACCTGGCAACTTACCTGCTGATACTGCTGATAGAAGCAACAGCAGTCCATACACCAAAGACTGCAGCCCAGGCACATGTACTGGAACCCGAACACCTAACAGGACTCAGTACACACAACACAGCCAGGAACCAGCTCACTGGCAACAACTCACAGTATCGCTGTTCCCCCTCCGGGAAACCCTGGAGCCCTCTCACCGAAGGCACATACATACAGGGAATGTCTGGACTCCATGTCAGAAGACACATGGCAGTCACAGACCAAACACCCACCCGTACATAAACCACATAACAGGAATAAGGGAAGGGGATGAGAGGACCTCGGGAAGACCTCGATGACATATTAAGTGGCCACAAGGACTGGGCAGATGGAATCCCAGGAAAGGTGCATAGCTCCAGCACCAACAGAGGCTGAAGCACAACTAAACCACCAGGCTAGCAACAACAGAATAAAAGCACCTAGTGACCACACCCAGGTCAATATGTTAACCCCATGAGAACCAGACAGGGAAGGAGGGAAGTATGCAATCAGGGAACATACCAGCAACCAAAACTACACGTTGCCCCTGGCAACCACGGCCTACTACCGCAGCCAGAATGCCAGGACACAAACATGAGCAACATGGAAGCCGTGTCACGGAGAACAACCGAGACACCACCAATTTACACGTTGCCCCTGGCAACCAGCATACAACCAAATCCGGAATACCAGGGCACAAACATGAGCAACATTGAACACGTGTCACGATAACCACACGGTACGTGACACTACCTCCCCCTTTACTCCCCCTCTCCCAAATTTTCAAGGGGAAGCAAAGTGGAACACAAACCACCTAACAAACAAAAAATGTCGATTCACACCAAACACAAAAAGTGCCAGAACCGAACAGACATCCACACTCAGTGCCTGTTCACACACCAGGCCGCAGCCAGCAAACATCACCGAACCAGCAACACCTAAGCCAGTAAACCAAGTGAATGCCGCCAGCAAACACAGCACCAATAACAGGTGAACTGAGAAATGGATGAGAGGACCTCGGGAAGACCTCGATGACATATTAAGTGGCCACAAGGACTGGGCAGATGGAATCCCAGGAAAGGTGCATAGCTCCAGCACCAACGGAGGCTGAAGCACAACTAAACCACCAGGCTAGCAACAACAGAATAAAAGCACCTAGTGACCACACCCAGGTCAATATGTTAACCCCATGAGAACCAGACAGGGAAGGAGGGAAGTATGCAATCAGGGAACATACCAGCAACCAAAACTACACGTTGCCCCTGGCAACCACGGCCTACTACCGCAGCCAGAATGCCAGGACACAAACATGAGCAACATGGAAGCCGTGTCACGGAGAACAACCGAGACACCACCAATTTACACGTTGCCCCTGGCAACCAGCATACAACCAAATCCGGAATACCAGGGCACAAACATGAGCAACATTGAACACGTGTCACGATAACCACACGGTACGTGACAGTTCTAGACAGGCACATCTCTGGTCAGTGCAAATGCTGTACTATCCATGACTGCAGCCTGGCACAAAAGGATTAGATCTGTCAATCCCCACTGAGGATATGCAAAAATAAAAACTAAAAACAAAAGGACCAGCGCCGCTGGAGACATACAGTAAAAGCACTGATTTATTGGAGGATAATAAAATAATGGCAGGATAATAAAATAAATGGCTCACGCGTTTCGATGTGGGCATCACATCTTCAAGTGATTGATACATGAAGTAAAAGTACACAGTTATATACAGATCAAAAAATGCCAGTACAGGACGTAACCTCTAATCTTATTCATGCTATCCTCCTCGTAAAAAAAGAGCAAACTTCCCCAAAAGAAAAAAATGCAACAAAATATAAAAATAACATAAAAAATGTGTCTTTCATAATATAAAATCACATAAAAATAACTAAATGTCATAATAAAGAGTTACAAATTGTACTATAAATAAACATATAGAATAAATACCTAAAGCACAGACTCTACTAGGTCATTTAATCCATTAGGTTGAAAGCATTCTAATTTTTAGATCAGAAAGGCACAATGCCCACATCGCAATGCATAGCTGTTTATTTTATTATCCTGCCATTATTTTACTATCTTCCAATAAATCAGTGGTTTTACTATAGGAGCTCTGGCCTTTCTGTTTTTTATTTTTATTTTTTGTGTATCCTAAGGATAGACCATCAATATCTGATTCGCAGAGACACCTTGCACCCTGCAATCATGTTTGTGATATCTCCGGTCAGTGGCATACATACAGAAGTGAGGGCCCCATAGCAAGGATCAAACCAGGCCCCCCACACAGGACAGAAAGGTTTCTGCCTAAACCCTTTTCAATGACCCTTGGGCCATTTTCCACTGCCTCATTTGCTAAAAATTGTTCCTTTAGAGGGTAGAGTCCTGACCAAGTTTTCACCCCCAGTAGCAGAGGAGATGATCCCAACTAAGACTGGGTCCCCTCTTGCCCTGGGCCCCATAGCAGTCGCCTGGGCTGCCGCTATGGTAGTTACGCCCCTGTCTCCGGTGCCAGAAGGAGACATCACTGTGTAGTGGATGGAGCTGGTAACTGCACCACTGCTCTCATTGACGTCAAAGAAACAACTGCTCAGATGGGAAGTGGGGTGTCAGATCCCCACCAATTAGATATTGATGGTTAATCATGAGGGTAGACCATCAATATTAAAATCCCGGACAACTCCTTTAAAGGGGCTATGCAGGAACTGATAATGATGACCTATCCTCAGGATAGGTTATCATTATCACATTGGTGGGGGTCCGAGTCCTAGCACCCCACCCATCAGCTTTTTCAGGGAGCTGTCTCGCCCATACGGAGCCTGGTGACCACTGTGGACTCCCAGCAGCTTTCCAAGCACAGTGCTGTACATCGTATAGCGGTTGTGGCTTGATATTGCAGCTCAGCCCCATTGACTTGAGTGAGGTTGAATGGTGACATCACATGGCCTAGGAAAAGGCAGTGGCACTTATGGAGCGCCGGCCTCTTCTAACAGCTGATCCAGGACCCCCGCCGATCTGATACTGATGACATCTAGAGGATAGGTCATCAATATAAAATCCCAGATAACCCCTTTAAGGTCCAGGAAGGGTAATGTCATCAATGTTGTGGATGAGTGTCAATCATGCCGATATATGTAGCAGAAAGCTGTGGTGTCCTGTAGTCAAGGTGACACCACAGTTTCAGATAGGTTACATAATCACCTGCCGGGAAGATCAACGGTGACTTCCGTTGGCCATTGGATAACACTCTTAACCGAGGTTGTATTTATACTTAGGCAGAATTCCATTGTGATGATGTCACAAAAATGATTTGTTTTTTTTTAAATTTATAGCTAAAATTTGTGATGATGTCATATTAGTGGTTTCATTGATTACTAGACTGAATTCTATTGTGATGGTATCTTCAATGTTCATCCATATGCAGAATTTCATTGCATAATGCCACAATATGTGTTGTCTTTATTCATAGACACAATGACAGTCACAATGATGTTTGTCTTTTTTAGGTAGAATAAGGTAGATGATGTCACCAAGTGTTTATCTCTATCCATACGGAGATTTCCATTGTGGTAATGTCGAAATATTGTTTGTCCTTTTTAGGCAAAATTCATAATTGATTATGTAAGAGTAGTGTGTGTCTTTGTTTCCAGATCAATGATGTCACAATAGTGATTTTTTTTATTTCATTATGATGTCACAAGAGTTGCCTTTATTTCTAGTATCAACTCCATTCTGATGATGTCACAGTACCATTTTCCTTTATACATATGCAACTATTCCATTGTCATAATGTCACAATAGTGATCCTCTTTATTCCTATGCAAAAGATCATTCTGATGATGTCACAATAATGGTCGTCTCTGTTTCTAATGTGAACTCTATTGTGATGATGTCACAATATTGTTTGCGTTTTATACATATGCACAATTCTATTGTCATCAGGCCACAATATATTTGTCTTTATTCCTATGCAAAAAGTCTTTCTGATGATGTCACAATATTGTTTTTTTCCCTGTTTCTACTGTAAAAATCTGTTGTTTTGATGTCACAATAGCTACATTGTGATAATTACATAATAGTGTGACGATAAACACAAGGGTGTTTAGCATTTGGGTTTTTAAACATGGTGGCTACTCAGGAGCTGAATGAGCGACTTAGCTGCCAGATGCCTGCTGTTTTACACAGCAAACACCAGGTGGCATAGTCTGTGATTGGAGACAACTCTGATTGTGAACGTTTACCCCCTAAAATCATGGTCAATTGTGATTATGGCACTGGAGCAGTTATAAACCAAGAGGGCCACCTTCCCAATGTCCAAACATCCTCCCTGTGATGAGATAGTGGGAGCCATTTGGTTACTATGGTAGCCTGGAGGTTTCTGAAGGCTCCAAGGCCTACCATAGCAAAGTTCCTATCAAGTCCTTTCTGTGGCAGGGCTTTGTAGGAACACAGTGATAGAAATAAATTGTAAACCACTTTGGTGTATAGTTTACTGGAACTGGTCCCCAAGGAAGACTAAAAATAAAGTAAAAAAAAGATTTTGAAATTATAAACAGTTATTATATTGAAAAGTATTGACAATTTAAATCACCCCTTCCCCATTTTACAAATGAAAATAAATAATAAATTGTTATAAATTGTTATTGCTGTGTATACAAATGACTAAACTTTTGAAATTTATCCCATAGGCTGGGTGGCTTAAAGGGTTTCTGTCACCAGTTTTGGGCATATAAAACAGGATGACATTTGCAATGTGCAAATGTCACCTGATGCCCAAACTGGTAATAATTTTTTTACTGGTGCCCCCGTTTTTGTAATAAATGAACTTTTGTAATATGTAAATTAATCTCACTAGGTGCAAGGGGTGGTAACCCTGCACCTAGGAGCGCCGTTTCCCTACCTTTATTCACGCCCCCTTTTCTTGTGATGGACAGGGCCAGGCAGCTCGCTCTATGTGCTCCTGGCCCTGTCCGTGCTGGAAATCCCGCGCCTGCGCCGTGCGGACTTCATTCGGCGCAGGCGCAGTGAGTGCCGATGGCTGCCGGGCTCCCGGCTTCCTCACTGCGCCTGCGCCGATGACGTCACAGTACACCCGGAAGAGAAGGCGGCGCAGGCGCAGTGAGGAAGCTGGGAGCCCGGCAGCCATCGGCACTCACTGCGCCTGCGCCGAATGAAGTCCGCACGGTGCAGGCGCGGGATTTCCAGCACGGACAGGGCCAGGAGCACATAGAGCGAGCTGCCTGGCCCTGTCCATCACAAGAAAAGGGGGCGTGAATAAAGGTAGGGAAACGGCGCTCCTAGGTGCAGGGTTACCGCCCCTTGCACCTAGTGAGATTAATTTACATATTACAAAAGTTCATTTATTACAAAAACGGGGGCACCAGTAAAAAAATTATTACCAGTTTGGGCATCAGGTGACATTTGCACATTGCAAATGTCATCCTGTTTTATATGCCCAAAACTGGTGACAGAAACCCTTTAATGGAACAAAAATCCAAATAGTGGGATCACTGTTTTTTGGTCACTCCGTTATAAAAAAATTGAATAAAAAGTTCTACCGCTGGGCCCCCTCCAATTATGATAATGGCGTCCCCTTACTCCCTGCAGCCCCCTGAAATGAACGGAGTGCCGGTTGCACATATGCATAGCCACTCCATTCATTTCTATGGAACTTCCAGAGATAGCTGAGTACAGAACTCGTCTGTCTCTGGAATTCTCATAGAAATGGCTGCTTCTTCCATTTCAGGGGTGTTGCAGGGGGTACAAACCCATCAATGTAATAGTTACCCCCTATCCCGTGGATAGGGAATTACTTCAACCAACCAGAATACCCCCTCAATATACTAATCACAAATCGCTGTAACTAATCTATTCATCTACATAAAATATGCATATTGTGTTTATCATATTTCAAATAATCAATCATATGCCACCAGTGTAGCATACTGAATTTTGTTCAGTACATATACGTTCAGTTCATGCCCACACGCTCGGGCTCCAGCCGCCAGTTAAGTGCACCTGTCTGCCCACCACATGAGCAGTTGCGCTCATGTGACCAGTGACATCATGTATCCAGGCAACAGGACGCTGTTTGAGCAGGTCCATCTATATGTCACGTGAGCGCTCGTGCGCACTTGCAGATAAAACAGTATAATTATCAAGTGGGGGCGCTAAATAATACCCCACTGTAGGCGCTCATGTGCTGGCAATTTTTTTTACTATATAGATAGATTATCCAGGGAAAATTCAAAATCTCTGATCCACAACAGTTTATACCAGGGCTGGCCAACCTGTGGCTCTCCAGCTGTTGCAAAACTACAACTCCCAGCATGCCCAGTCTGCCTACAGCTATCAGCCTACAGCAGGGCATGGTGGGAGTTGTAGTTTTACAACAGCTGGAGAGCCTCAGGTTGGCCAGCCCTGGTTTATACACTCATTATAGTACAATCACTAGGGACAATGTGAAGATTAATCCCCAATAGAGAGTTGTAGTGGTGGGACCATCATTTGTATATATCAAATAGTGTCAGAATATACACTTGCTTCTAATATACAGAACCATTGATCTGTACTGAACGAAAGGAGAACCATTCCCATATGAGCCATTCACACAGTGTCTTTTCCAGGTAATTTGGCCCGGATTTCGCAAAAAAAAGCTGCTGTGTGGCCATGTAGAAACTGCGTCTTATTGGTTTCAATGGTGGGCCATGGTTTATAGCTATGCCATCTACAAAAAAAGACATGTCCTTTCTTGGCGTGGTTGCAGCATGGCCTCCCATTGAAAACAATGGGAGGTGGTTTCTGCCTGGCTACCCAGCATCTTTTTAGTGCAGAATCTGAGCCAAATTCAGCGTGAAAATGACAACATCTGCATGGCCCCTAATTAAGTATTTTCTCCAATAGTGTAGCTGTTGGTTTCTAAAAAAAATATTATATAGGGGGAGATTTATTTATGGGGAGGTCTTAATCCACAATGAGCAGGAGTAAAATCTGCCAAATCTAATTTAATTTAATGCATCCTATGGTTGTCTGTGCACTGGAAAAGCTTATCTACATCTGTTAGGCAAGGGCTACATGATGACACTGGTCACACGATACCTGTCACAGACAGGATTGCTGAGTGGCGGTAGTCCCACAGAAATTAATGGGATCACCGCAGCAGTCGCAAGAAATCCTTACATGTAGGTATAGATTTGAACCATCAATAATGCCAATATTTGGAGAAAGTCATAGTAAATCTATCAATTCATTCTCCATTTTATTGGAGAAACAGCATTTTGGGCAAACGGATAGTGGAAGCGGAAGTGGATCGTTATCAAGAGGATTGAGGGTCCTTTTTTCAGTGAATTAGATCACTAAATACGCTTCTCTTTGTTTTTTTTTTCTTCTATGCCTGCGTGGGGGAGGAGTGTAGTGGGGTTGAAGCAGTAAAATACTGCTTAAAACTGAATGTTTTTTGTGATATATTCTTCACTTAGCTCCTTCCCTAAAGCCAGAGGGGCAACTTGACCTGCATGCACTTTCTCCTCTGGTGGCAGAGATGGCAGGAGCACACATAGGCTAGCTCTTTTTCCTATGATATACAAGCACACCCCTGATGGATTGCAGGGTGGTCGCAACCATGGAAATGAGCAGTGTATAATGTGATAGAAAAATAAATCCAGCCAGCAAAGGAAGCAATATGGACAATCACATTACATTAGTAATTGCTTTGTAGTGACTTTCTCTACGTGATAAATGCCCCTTGCTGAAGTGAAACAACCCCTTTAAAGTGGCCCTGGAAAAAACAAAAAGTGGCCCTATGTTGTAGACGGGTTCAAATTGACTGAAGGCAGGCCAAAACAAGTAGGCAGGGCTAACAGAAATAGGAGGGGCAGCAATACCATGTTGTAGCACAAGATTCCACCCCTGCAGAACTGAATACCATGGTGGAGCACAAACTGCTGCCCCAGGAGCTAATGGGTCCCCTGCTCATTACAGGTGGGGGTTCTCATCAGTTTTCTTAGAGGCAGCTACGCCTCCTACCACCAGGGGCAGATTGGCCATAGGCCTTACAGGGAAATTTCCTGGTGGGCCGATGCCCAGGGGGCCGCCTGGGCCGTCCTCATGGCTGGCCAGTGGAAGTTTTTGGGGATGTATTTTGTGATGGACTGTGGTATTTGGCTCTGTTGGGCTGGTATAATGTAGAACAATATGGTATTGCTTGACCTGCCTTCCATCAATTTGAACCAGACTACAAACCGCAGCCACTTTAAGTATTTTTTTTCTTGGGCCACTTTAAGTTCTCAGTCCGCCCCTGCCTACGCCTGCTGCATGGCCACATCATAACCATGACACGACCACACCAAGTGGTCGGACCCATATAGTATATTATGAAACTGGATAAACAGCTATTAACTAACCATAAAATATTCAAATTTCTGAAATCATTCCATTTACAAGGAGGGATGTGGTAATAATGGAACTGGTGATCAAGGAGAATTCAGATCTCCTCCCAGGCTTGACTTCTGTTTTACGGAAGGCAATGTCTGCTCTTCCATTGACCGAATACAGTCTGCCACAGTCCCGCTTAGCCAGTTATCACATCACCTTAATTTGCTGCCGTACCTAAGCCATGTGCCCAGACAGACTTGCTCAGCTTGGTGTACCAGTTTCAGTTTTCTTTCAGTCTGCAATGTGGGTAAAATACCTTGACATACGCTGCATGAAATATTAACTTAGGTCTCCATATGTTCGCTATAAGGTGTTGCTGGGAGCTTGAAAGCAGATTCCTTCATTGCAGACACATTTACTGGTTTCTTTAAAGAGACTTGAAAGTCTCAAACAGCAGGACAAATCTGATTTTATGAGACAAATATTGTTGTGCAATTATAACAGCTGCTAACAAAAATTACATATGCTGTTTTGTTGCTTCTGATCTTTTCTCGTTGGCTTTGTGCATAATTATTTTGTAGCTTCATCCTTTATTTATGGAAGTGGGTTATTGTAATAAAGGCAAAAACAATGCTACACTCATATCCATGTTACTCTCATTTGTCTGCTGTTAAGAAACCTGAGAGCAATTATATCTGCCTCTCTGTAAAAAAAGAAAAAAATCTTTCTCTTTGAACCCTAAACCTTAGTATATGTTTCTACTGCAAACAAGATATCCCCAGGGTTAGAATAAGAGTCAAGATGTCATGTATTTTTATTAATATTTGTATTCATTTATGTTTGCGTTGTATCCATAGAGTATTTACTTTCTATATAAGGGGACATCCTATATTCCTGTTTGTAAGTTCTCATTTCCTTGTGAGTGTATCACATGACAGCCCAATCTAAATTTGATTCAGTATGGAAATGGATTCAGTATGTGACTGGATTACCTAAAATTGTTCTGTATTTAAAGGTGGCAATACACATTGGTCTAAAGTGAATCAAAACGATCGAGTCAAGTGAATAATTTGTGGCCAAGACCGCCTCAACCGAATGGTTTGCTGTCTCCCTGGTGCCAGGGTTCGGCATGTGGTGGAACGGGTGGACAAATTACTGGGAGGGGCTGGGGATGACCCAGCTGTCGTGGTCCATGTGGGAACCAACGACAGAATAAATGGTAGGTGGAGGTCTGTTAAGAATAATTATAGAGAACTAGGAGCCAAGCTGAAGGGATGGACCTCCAAGGTTGTATTCTCAGGAATACTGCCTGTGCCATGCGCATCGCAGAACAGACAGCGGGAGCTGAGGGAGTTGAATGCATGGCTCAAGTCTTGGTGTAAGGGAGAAGGGTTCGGGTTCTTAGAGCACTGGGCTGATTTTTCATTGGGGTACAAATTGTATTCTGTGGATAAATTGCACCTGAATGGAAGAGGGGCTGCTGTGCTGGGGGAGAGAATCCTAGAGGGGGTGGCTGAGTTTTTAAACTAGGGACGTGGGGGGGAGGACAAGCAGAAAATAAAGCAAAGCATGCAGTGGTAGATAGGTTAGAGAGTGGTCAGAACAGAGTGGTGGGTGGAGAAGTGGACCATGGGGGGAGGATAACAGCAGTGGATAAGGAGATCCATGTGTTACAAATCAGCAGAAAAAACATGTCTAGTCAGAAAACATCAATAAATTACATTTCTAAACCTAAATGTACAAAAACACATGGTAATTTAAAGTGTATGTTCACAAATGCCAGAAGTCTAGCAGGCAAAATGGCTGAGCTTGAGGTCATGGTACTGGAGGAGGAAATTGATATAGTTGGAGTTGCTGAGACATGGCTGGACTCTTCACATGACTGGGCTGTCAATCTCCAGGGTTATACTCTGTTTCGGAGGGATAGGGACAATAGGAAAGGAGGAGGAGTATGTCTGTATGTCAGAAGTAGTATAAAAGCGAGTATGAAGGAGACAATAGTGGGTGATGATTGTGTGAATGCAGAATCTGTGTGGGTGGAATTACAAGGGGAGACTAACAATGAAAGAATAATTTTTGGTGTAATTTATAGACCCCCAAACATCACTGAGGAGATAGAGGATCAGCTGCATAGACAAATAGAGCGCGCTGCCCAGGCGGGTACAGTAGTGATAATGGGAGATTTTAACTTCCCTGGTATTGACTGGGGTCATGGATCGGCTTCAACTGCAAAGGAGAGAAATTTTCTTAACTTATTGCAGGATAATTTTCTGGGTCAGTTTGTAGAAGAACCAACAAGAAGTGATGCACTGTTGGATCTGGATATATCTAACAATGCAGAGATAGTTGAGGAGGTAATTGTT
This sequence comes from Rhinella marina, assembly GCA_900303285.1. Taxonomy (NCBI): domain Eukaryota; kingdom Metazoa; phylum Chordata; class Amphibia; order Anura; family Bufonidae; genus Rhinella; species Rhinella marina. The sequence continues at coordinate 61,442 of ONZH01020923.1, read as the reverse complement.
CGGGAAAACCTTGGTAATAGTGACCACAATATAGTTACTTGCCTGAGGAGGTGGTGATGGTAAGTTCACTAAAAGAGTTCAAGAGGGGCCTGGATGTATTTTTGGAGGGTAATAATCTTACAGGTTATAGTTACTAGAGAGGGGTCGTTGATCCAGGGAGTTATTCTGATTGCCTGATTGGAGTCGGGAAGGAATTTTTTTCCCTAGTGGGGAAAACTGGCTTCTACCTCACAGGGTTTTTTTGCCTTCCTCTGGATCAACTTGTAGGAAAACAGGCCGAACTGGATGGACAGATGTCTTTTTTCGGCCTTATAAACTATGTTACTATGTTACTATGTTTTATCCTAAAGTGTAAAAAGCATAAACATGCTAGGAGATCAAAAACATTTAATTTTAAAAAGGCCAATTTCCCAGGGTTACGGGCCGCACTCCAGGACATAGACTGGGAGCAGCTGTTGTCAAGTAGTAACACAGATGATAAATGGGAGACCTTCAAATCTACACTGGGTAACTATACTGCAGAATTTATTCCTAGGGGGAACAAATACAAACGCTTAAATTTAAACCCTGCGTGGCTTAATGCGGATGTTAAAAGGGCAATACATGAAAAACAAAGGGCATTTAAAATATACAAATCAAAGGGGTCTGCTATAGCCTTTAATAACTACAAAAGGGTTAATAAAGATTGTAAAAGGACTATAAAAGCAGCAAAAGTTCAAAATGAAAGGCTGGTGGCCAGGGATAGCAAAACCAATCCCAAAAGATTCTTCAAATATATAAATGCAAAAAAACCTAGGTCAGAGCATGTAGGACCCCTTAATAATAGTGATGGGGAATTGATTACTGGGGATCAGGAAAAGGCGGAGCTACTGAATGAGTTCTTTAGTTCTGTATATACACATGAAGAGGTGGGAGCTGCTGCCGGTAGAGTAAGTGCTGGTGATACTTCATGTAATATACTTAACTGGTTCAATATAGATATGGTCAAAGCTAAGTTAAACAAAGTAAACGTGAATAAGGCTCCAGGACCGGATGGGTTACACCCAAGAGTTCTTAAGGAACTTAGTTCAGTAATTTCTTTGCCCTTGTATATAATATTCAAAGATTCTCTGGTGACTGGCATAGTGCCAAGGGACTGGCGTAAGGCAAATGCGGTGCCCATCTTCAAGAAGGGCTCTAGGTCATCCCCGGGGAATTACAGACCGGTGAGCTTAACGTCCATTGTGGGGAAACTTTTTGAGGGTCTAATAAGGGACTATATACAGGAATATGTTTTGGATAATAGTATTATAATTGATAACCAGCATGGTTTTACTAAGGACAGAAGCTGTCAGACTAACCTGATTGGTTTTTCTGAAGAAGTGAGTAGAAGTCTGGATAGAGGGGCGGCTGTGGATATTGTGTATTTGGACTTTGCAAAAGCGTTGGACACGGTCCCTCATAGACGTCTGACGGGTAAATTAAGGTTGGTTGGATTAGAAAATCTACTCTGTGACTGGATTGAGAACTGGCTTAAGGAGCGTACTCAGCGAGTGGTGGTGAATGATTCCTACTCTGAATGGTCCCCAGTTATAAGTGGTGTACCCCAAGGTTCAGTGCTGGGTCCACTTTTATTTAATTTATTTATTAATGATATAGAGGGAGGAATCAACAGCACTGTTTCAATTTTTGCAGATGACACTAAGCTTTGTAGTAGAGTCCAGTCTATGGAAGATGTGCAGAAGTTACAAGCTGACTTGGACACACTGAGTGTTTGGGCATCCTCTTGGCAGATGAGGTTCAATGTGGATAAATGTAAAGTTATGCATCTGGGTACTAACAACTTGCATGCCTCCTATGTCCTAGGGGGATTAACACTGGGAGAGTCACTTGTAGAGAAGGATCTGGGTGTCCTTGTAGACCATAGACTGCAGAATAGCATGCAATGTCAATCGGCTGCTTCTAAGGCCAGCAGAATATTGTCATGTATTAAAAGAGGCATGGACTCGCGGGACAGGGATGTCATATTACCACTGTATAAAGCATTTGTACGGCCTCATCTGGAATATGCTGTTCAGTTCTGGGCTCCGGTTTATAGGAAGGATGTCCTGGAGCTGGAAAGGGTGCAGAGACGGGCAACTAAACTGATAAGGGGCATAGAGCATCTTAGCTATGAAGAAAGATTGAAGGAGTTAAACATGATCAACCTGTATAAGTATGTAAATGGCCCATACAAAAAATATGGTGAAAAACTGTTCCAGGTAAAATCCCCTCAAAAGACAAGGGGGCACTGCCTCCGCCTGGAGAAGCAAAGGTTCAGACTCCAGGGGCGACAAGCCTTCTTTACTATAAGAACGGTGAATCTGTGGAACAGTCTACCGCAGGAGCTGGTCACAGCAAAGACAGCTGAGGGCTTCAAAACAGGCTTAGATAAATTCACCACATATTAAAAAATGTAGAGTCATGTCTTAAGGTTACCCGTCCCCCTCCCCCTCATCACTCCTACCCCCACCCTTGGTTGAACTTGATGGACATGTGTCTTTTTTCAACCGTATTAACTATGTAACTATGTAACTATGTAAGTGAAGAACTGTCAAGTGAAATTTCAAAACGATTGTTATAGTCATCTGAAAAGAAGTTGGCTGTTTGAAATCTTCATCTGATACTCAGATGACAGATCTTTCATTCATCAATCTGTTTCATTAAATATGTAGGGCCACTTTGAACTACTGTAATGACCAATATGGACCAAAGTGTTTATGACTGTGTCTGTGAAATGATCATTCACTAGATGATTGTTTGTTCAACTGCTGTTCAACCATCAACCAACTTCTATGCAATTTATATGACGGCTAACCAGCTTAAGTTACTGTTTTCTATTTAAAAGGCTTTTCTCAGAACCTCTACCATATAGCTGTTTGAAGGGGCTATGACACTCATGTGAATGACTGGAATAAATCTGCAATGTCATGCACAAGCACCATAAAAATTATGGCGTCATGCAGTATGGACTAATGTAAAAAATAAAAAGGCTGCAGCACCCTCAATGCCTTTGCTCCTTCAAACAACTAATTGGTGAAAGTGCACAAGTCAAACCTGACCAGTTCCAATATGGACGGCCTATCCTAAAGATAAACCATTTTTAAAACTTGGATAATCACTTTTATAGTGTCATCTCATGAAAAATATTCTACATTTTTCATATTAATACCTGGTCTGAATACTTTTGCCATTGCAAGCAAATAAAAATTCAGTACTCACCTGCTCCCTGATGCTCCCTTTTGGCTCCCTGGCTCCTGTCACTAGTCTTTCAGTCCAAATCTGTAAGCTTCCAGATGAATGGGTCAAATGCATCCGCAGCCAATGACTCACCTCAGCTGGGGACACAACACTGCTAAGGCCAGTCATTGGCCATATGTGACCCTTATCTATTCCGGGTTGACAAGCGGGGACCATAGTTCAGTGAATAAAGCGGTGTACTGAAGAAGCCGGAACATAGCGGGAGAAGATAAGTATGCTTTCACTGATCCAGCGGGTTGGACCTGTGAAATAATATCCCCCAGTATCCTCAGGGCCTGTCTGTCCTTTGGTGATATGATGGGAAACCTGAAGCTTATTGCTCCCACCAGTATGCAGAAAACTATGTAGCAATAATGTAGGTGTGTTATTTTTCTCTGACAAATGCACATCAATCCTCCTTGCATGGCTGTTAAACTGTCTTTTGCATTCAGTAATGCAGAAGACAAGGTCTTTCCTCAAGGTCTGGCACATAAGCTGTCACTCGGTTGCTTTTGTAATTCACAAGGGACGGAAACTTCCCTGTTAAGTTCTGGTCTTTGCTACACATCCACAGCTCACACTACACTAAATTACTTCCTCCTAGAGAGGAGTGGTGGTGTCAGCCTTGCTCCCACTACACTGATTTATTTCCTCCTAGAGATTAAGGGGTGGTGCCAGCCTTGCTCTCACTACACTGATTTATTTCCTCCTAGAGAGGAAGGGGTGGTGCCAGCCTTGCTCCCACTACACCAATTTACCTCCTCCTAGAGAGGAAGGGGTGGTGCCAGCCTTGCTCCCACTACACTGATTTACATCCTCCTAGAGAGGAAGGGGTGGTGCCAGCCTTGCTCTCACTACACTGATTTATTTCCACCTAGAGATGAAGGGGTGGTGCCAACCTTGCTCTCACTACACTGATTTATTTCCTCCTAGAGAAGAAGGGGTGGTGCCAGGCTTTCTCCCACTACACTGATATGCTTCCTCCTAGAGAGGAAGGGGTGGTGCCAGCCTTGCTCCCACTACACTGAATTACTTCTTCCTAGAGAGGAAGGGGTGGTGCCAGTCTTGCCCCCTCTACATTGATTTACTTCCTCCCAGAAAGGAAGGGGTGATGCCAGTCTTACTCCCACTACACTGATTTACTTCCTCCTAGAGAGGAAGGGGCGGTGCCTGTCTTGCTCCCACTACACTGATTTACTTCCTCCTAGAGAGGAAGGGGTGGTGCCCATCTTGCTCCCACTACACAGATTTACTTCCTCCTATAGAGGAAGGGGTAGTGCCAGCCTTGCCCTAACTACACTAAATTACTTCCTCCTATAGAGGAAGGGGTGGTACCAGCACTGCCAGACTTAAAGGGGAGCCCTGGTCTAAAGTTTACACTGAGGCCCATAAGTCTAGTTATGCCACTGGAAACTCTGCTCATGTAATAATCACTTTCAGTCTTGTAATTGTTCTGGTACATCACGCTACTAAAATTATGTCACAAATATTTCAGTACAAACTACAGACCCCCACAATATGAGTTTTTTTTTAGGTCTTTAGATTAAATTATTTTTATTCAGTTTATGTATATAATGTTTATGTATACAGTTCATGTATATAATGAGCCTCATGGTTTATTATAGTTCCTGTTTTTGCTTTTTTGTTTCTTTGCATCATCCTCATATAATTCTAATCACCTTATATGTAAACTACAAAATGAAGCTTCAATATGACAGAAAAATAAAAATTCTTGCCATGATGGATGCTGTTTTGCAGGTAACACAATTTATCACTTTTCTTTTGATTACCGCTATTCAATGCTCTGTACATGCGGGCAATTCTGCATACTGCACCCTATTCATTTGGCTCTGTCTTATACCATAAAAATGAGAAAATTGGTCCCTGAGGCCAGAAATAACTATGTCAACTTCTGCTGTTTATATTTTATTGAATGCCTGACTTCTAGATATTTTGTAATTTAATACTACTAAATGTCAACTGAAACTTCTCCCAACCACAGCATGATGTTCAGTGACAGAAAATCATTCAAACCAAGACAAGATGAAGCCTCGTTAATGTGTTTCTCCTCTTTTCTGTACAGTGATCTACCGCTTCTTTAAAATAGAAAAACACAAGTTGCTCGATGTCCACATTGAACCAGATTTACTTGAAGACATGAGTATGTGTAATGGTTGCAGGTCACAAGCCTTACTATCAAAATAATGTAGTTATGCCAGACATGTCCATAAAGTATCACCATAGCATGTAAATCTAAACAGAACCTAATAAGTAAGTGAGGTCAGGTTCCCTTTAAAAAATGTCCAAAGGTCATGAAAGTATTTCAATACTCGAAAGACGTTATACTGACTGATATGAACTCTTTATGTTCCAGTGCCTCTGCTCCATTCCTCTCCACTGCTGAACCATGACAAAAAGTTCTTGTCTGCGGTGATGAAATGCCCTTATGCTGCACGTGATAGCTCAGCGCTTCGGCGGTATACAGCTCCCCAGGTCATTGAACCTCTCAGATGCCTCATTCATTGCTGATCGTGGCATCTGAGATTAAAAAAATTGGGTTTTCAAGGGTTAATCAGTTAAAAAAAAATACTCACCATATCCATTTGAGCGAGAAGAGGCAGCAACAGCCATCTTCATTGAATCTAGCGTGGTGCTTGATGACGTCATTACGTTGGCCATCGTGGTGTCGTCATACGTCACTGTGCATGACGTCACATGGGATCTTCAATCAAGATGGCTGCGGCGGGCTCTTCATACTCAAATGGATATGGTGAGTATGATTTTTGTTTTACTGCCATTTCAGGCAAAATTGATTAGAAACTTGGCTTCGTAGCGAATCAAAATTTTCCCTGAAATTCGGATCGATGTCCACTTCGGATACTTTGATTCGCTCAACACTAGCAATCATACAAACAAAGTCTGGCCAGGAGGATCAGAGCGGCAGCCCTGGAGGAGAGAGGATTTGAACAGGTAACTATAGCTACTATTATCATATTAACTTCCCTGCTTTTGATTTTTTTCAACTCAGTCCCAGATGTCTCCACTATTGTGAACCTCTGCAGTGTGCCTCTTTTCTATAGGCAACATATTATTTCCAAACATAGAACGTCAACCCGTGCCTCTCCATCTGTTGCCAGAAGTCAACAGCTGGAAAGCAACAGTTGCAGACTGCCGCACCAGCTAGTGATGGAGATCATTGAATATTTTTGAGCAAATGATCTTGGTTTCATGCATTAACAGTTTTTCCTTAGGAATCTCTAGGGCTACTTTCTTGGATACAGTGCATGTAAAGAAATCAAAATATATAATCTTAATTTTTTTTTGAAAATGTTGAACTGTAAGGCCCAGGTAGAACAAATGACTGTAAGCATAAAGTGGATGAATGAAAATTCGACTGTACTAGTAACTCCCTTGGAAGGATGATTATGTACAATTTGGATGTTATAATGATAATTGTTTTGGGTGAATGACCAATTTTCCTCCAGATGATTATTAATAATTATTAAGTAATTGAATGACTAAAATCATTTAAAATCCTTGTAATGATAATCTGTGGGTGCAGGCAGATCTTTATACTTTAGATACATCTCCATCCCCATGTCTCATTTATCCAGCAGCATTAGGTAGCAGGAACGCAGATGTTACCAGAAAGATCTAAACAGATTAGAGGTGAAATCTCAAGGGAATGATACAACCAGAGATTATTCTCCAAGGTATAAATACCACCATTGACTTAAAAAAAAATATTCAAAAGAGTAAAAAGAATTTATTGCACATCTGCTAATGTCACTCTGGATTTTACTTAATCATACTGGGAAACAAAAACAATCACATCGCAAAAAAGTTTCCATGTAACAGCTGCAGGTAGCCTACAGTTCTTTTACCTTGAAGTTGTCTCGTTAGTGAAGATTTTGAGACACCCCCAGGAGTAAGATGTGGTTTGTGTGCCTAGATCTGGATTGTTCTTCTATACTCACTTATGGACAAACACAATGAGGCTATAATTTAGTAATATGATTAGTTTAGTTATATGATATCTCATGAATGTATTTGTATGTGAACAAAAGGAAGGATAACCTGTGGTGGCCACTAGAAAAAGGAAGAGAGGAAGGTCTTCCTGCATCTGCTAGGGGTGGCCTGGGGAAGGAATAAGGCACTTCTATGACTACTGGAAAAAGTGGGAAAATGTGTATGGCTTCTAGAGAAAGGGAAGGGGTCACAACTGTGAACACTAGTGAAAAAGGAGGCACTGCTCTGATGTTGAGTGAAAGGTAGGGGTCTGCTTCACTCTTAAGGCGAGTACCTGCTGTGACTTGTGAAAGAAGGGGGACTGCAGTCAATACTGAAGAAACAAGGGGGGCACTGCTACAATTACTATAGGGACCTGGGAGACAATGCAGTGAGAACTGTTGGGGGCTACTACATTGCCTTCTCTTGAGGGAACTACTAAAAACGAGAGATGGGGTGTGGTCATCCACAGCTAAAAACCATGCTAGACACGGTTCTTGACTTTAGCAAATGGACTAAGTTCCAGTCTATTCCAACAAGTTCTAATAGGATGCATAGGAAAGTACTGTCTAAAACAGACATACAACTGGGAGAGAAATTAAAGGGTTGCCTAATTTCAGCAAATGGCATTTATCATGTAGAGAAAGTTAATACTAGGCTCTTACTAATGTACTTTGATTGTCCATATTGCTTCATTTGCTGGCTCGATTTATTTTTCCATCACATTATACACTGCTCATTTCCATGGTTTCGACCATCCTGCAATCCAGCAAAGGTGGCCATACTTGCACAATATAGGAAAAAGCATAGGTCTCTCTGGGAAGAAAGGGATGCAAATGAACTCTTAACAAGCTCTGTCTCTAATGCCACCAGATGTAAGGTAACCAGTAAGCTATCCTATAAGTCACTGTTTGACCCTTTAAATAAGAGACATGACTTGGATATTAAATAAGCCAGCATCCCATCTGCAGACAGCTGTTTTGGGGTGATTGCCCCTCATCAGTTGGATCCCTTTCTTCCCAGAATTCCTGAGGAACGTGTATGGCCTATAAGTCTCCTCACACTGATTAAGGCCCTCTCTCCCCAAAGAGAGATAGTACCCCCCCAAATCCTGACTTTGGCCTCTCACCCAGTTAAGCCAGTGCTCTTTGCTCTGCACTGATGTATCCCAACATCAAAACCTTAACCCTTCTGTGAAGCATGGTGGAGAGAGCATCATGGTTTGGGTTGATCTGCTGCCTCTGGGCCAGGACACTTTATTGTCATTGAGGGAACAAAGAATTATATCAAAACATTTTTCAGGAGAATCCATGGGCAGACCATTACCAGAAGCACACAAATAAATAACCCTTAACCCTTTTGATATCATCTGGCATAACCTGAAGAGGGGTGTGCATTACATACAGGGAATCCCAGAAATATTTATTAATGGAAAAAAACATTTCCATTGAGGAATGGTCCAAAATTCCTCCTCAGTGCTGTGCAAATCCCATTTGCAGCTACTGAAAATGTTTGGTTGAAGTGATTGCTGCTAATAGAGAATTTACAGGTTAACAAATTGAAGGGTTCACATAAGGCCCTTTTAGACGGGCCGATGTGTCTCCCTGCCTGAGCGCCGATCAGCGATATCGGCGCTCGGGCAGGGAGCCTTTACACGGCCCGATGAATCGAGCGCCGGGCCGCACGAGTGATCGCTGTATCACTCGTGCGGCCGGGAAGCTCCATACTGTCAGGCGCACATCGCCTGTTTACACAGGCCGATGTGCGCCCGACAGATTGGATCTTTTGTAGAAACCAAAAGATCCAATCAGCCGACGAACGAGCGTTTTGCTCGTTCGTCGGCTGATTAGGGCCACTTTTACACGGGCCGATTATCGGCACTAGCGTTCCTAGGAACGATTTTTCGGCCGATAATCGGCCCGTGTAAAAGGACCCTTACTTTTTCTCCTTGCACTGTGTAAATAGATAAGGGTAACAAACTATTAGTTTACATTAGTTGTCATTGTCTATAATTGTCACTTAGAAAACAATCAGTCCAAATTTCATTAGTAATCCATGCAGAAGACCTGGTAATTCCAAAGGGTTAATTTACTTTTTCTTTCTACCTTATACTTTTGCTTTGTTGGTGGCCTTAGATGTTGGACTCTATCTGATCATCTGAAGCTTAAAGGGGTTTTCTGAGTCCTATACTGTGGATCTGTCCCAAGGATAGTTCATCGGTATCTGATCAGTGGGGGTCTGTCTCCTTGCACTCCCACCAATCAGCTGCTTGTAGAGGTGATAGCTCTCCAGTGATTGCCTTGCCCTCTTCAAAGGTTACCCTAAGCCAGTGACTTCACGTTCATTGGTCATGTGGTCTAGGTGTAGCTCAGTCGCATTCACGTGATACTAAGCACAGATGCTATCTAATGAAAGCACTGTGCTTGGTAAGCTGGGAGGTCACGTTGCTCATCAAAGCTCTGTGGCCTCCTCAAACAACTAATCAGCCAGGTGCCAGGAGTAAGACCCCCACTAATCACATGCTTATGAACTATCATGAGAATAGGTCATCAGTATAAAACACTCAGAAAACCCCTTTAACATAACGTATAACAATATAACGTGTTTTTTCACATATAATTTTGCAGAGTTAAACATAAATCCATGCAGTAAACTGTGACTATAAACTATAACATGCACTATATTTTTGTAATATGCATCTATAGCTTATAGTGAGTCATATACGGCTGCTACTGTGTAGAGTCCTTAGTGTTAATTATTATGTTATTGGCCAAAAACACAGAAACTCTTCTTTGTGAAGTACCCTTGACTCCCAATATTATGATAACTGCTTGCTCTGAGTACAGATGTAAGAGACTAAATTTCCTTTTTAAAGAAGTTGTTTCAAATTCTAATCCAATATCCACAAGATAGAGGATAATGATCATGGGGGTTCAGTTGTTGGACCCCTACTGATCAGAGTCTCCCTATCCTATGGATAGGGGATAACCCTTAAAACTTGGCACAGACACTTGTGTGCTTAATACGTTATGCCGAAACTCATTTTTTGTATTTCAGCATGTTTATTCCTATAAGCATCATCTGCCTGTCTGTCTTTTCATTAAAAAATGATATTACAAGTAATGTTGAGCGAATCGAAGTATACGAAGCGGAATTCGATCCAGAGTTTAGGAAAAGTTTAATTTGTGGCAAAGCCGAATTCTCTTGCGCGTCGTGTTAGCGACTAATTTTTTCCCATGGTGGCTAAAAATAAAAAAAATTATACTCACATCCTCCACTTGCTCAAAGTAATTCGTAATGAATCAAATTTCTTGACAAAGTTTGGCGAAGCTGCTGAATTAAATTTTTAAAAACTTTGCTCATCTCTTAGATATTTACATAAAGATTGGATTTAATCTGACATATGTCCAATGTACAAATACCACACAGCTGCTATGAACCAGTGGGTGAGGGAGGTGTCCGGTGCTGAGTGACCTTGTCCTTGTCCTGTCTTTTCAATACTGATGCCCACAGTTGTGATGCGTTGGACTTTGCAAGTGTCAGAATCCAAGGCTTGCATCTGATTTTCTCATTCAACATAAACATGCCGGTTATTCACAAGACTGCAGAACTGGATTTACATAATAACAGGATGGTTAGAAGAAAAATATGTGAACAAAGTATCAACACTGACTGCCTATAAATATACAGAAATCACTCACCACTAGATGGCTAGAAATGGCAAATGATGATGGCAATGAATGGAAGAGATGGAAGTCCAGCAATGAAGCAAACGGAAGATGGTAATGGGATTCAGGTAGCGAGCAGTGAGCAGAAATAAAGACACTACGGAACCAATCATGCCCTACAACAAAACAGAAATCCATAACAAACAAGTACTATGCTAGAAGCGATGAAAAACAGTAGAGAGACAGGTCCCAGGATACACTGATACAACAATCTGGAAACAATTGAACAGAGCTTTTGCAATACCCAGTAAAGAAGCACAGAAACTCAGATTTACAGGAAGGCTAACCAATCAAAAGCTCCTGCAGGCTCAGCAAGTTGATAAAAAAAACCAGATTCCGATGTAATAAAGTTTCATAGCAACCACCTCAAACAATATTAGTAAACAGGGGAGGATGAAGCAGCAGGGAATTCTCTGATGCTCATAACCCACAGAAACTCTGCTTTTCAACTTGTAAATCACTAGTTTTTGAGCACAACTGTCCAAAAAGCAATACACATCATCTCACCCTGCCAGATTTACAACTGCTCTTAACCCCTTCAAGCGACAGCCAGTTTGGAGCCCCATTTTTCAAATCTGACATGCGTCACTTTATGTGGTAATAACTTTGGAACGCCTTTACTTATCCAAGCCATTCTGAGATTGTTTTCTCGTGACACGTTGTACTTCATGACAGTGGTAAATTTGAGTCGATAAATTTCTCCTTTAATTAAAAAAAATCCCAAATTTACCAAAAATTTTGAAAAATTCACAATTTTCTAAATTTGAATTTCTCTTCTTTAAGACAGATAGTAATCCCTCATAAAATAGTTATCAGTCATCATTCCCCATATGTCTACTTTATGTTGGCATCATTTTATAAATGTCATTTTACTTTTTTCGGACATTAGAAGGCATAGAAGTTTAGAAGCCATTTTTTAAATTTTCAACAAAATTTCTAAAACCATTTTTTAAGCACCAATTCAGATATAAAGTGATTTTGAGGGGCTTATGTAATGGAAACCACCCATAAATGACCCCATTTTAGAAACTACATTCCTCAAATTATTCAAAACGGATGTTACAAACTTTGTTAACCCTTCAGGGGTTCCACAACAATTAAAGGAAAATTGAGACGAAATGTCAAAATTTTATTTTTTAAGCAGATTTTTCATGTTAAGCAATTTTTGCTTGCAACACAGCAATGGTTAACAGCAAGCTAAACCTCAATATACATTACCCTGATTCTGCAGTTTACAGAAATACCTCATATGTGGTGGTAAACGTCTCTATGGGTTTGTGGCAGTGGTCAGAAGGAAAGAAGCGCCATACAAATTTTGGAGGCAGATTTTGCTAGAATGGTTTTTAGGCACCATTTTGTAATTGAGAGACCCTGACGTACCCCTACAGTGGAAACCCTCAAAAAGTGACCCCAATTTGGAAACTACACCCTTTAACGAATATATTAAGGGGGGTACTGACCACTTTGACCCCCTAAGCGTTTTACGGAATTTGGAAACACTTGGCTGTGAAAATTAAAAATTTCATTTCTTCCAATAAAATGTTGCTTTAGCCCCAAATTTTTCATTTTCACAAGGGGTAACAGGAGAAAAGCACCCCATAATTTGTTCCCCATTTTCTCCTGAATACGGTAACACCCCATATGTGTTGATAAACTGCTGCGGGGGCACATGGCAGGACTCAGAATGGAAGGTGCGCCATATGGAATTTGCAACACAGATTTTGATGGATTGGTTTGCGGGAGCCATTGATTTTTATTTTTTTGAGTTTGTCTTATGTGGGGGCTCATTTTTTGCGGGATGAGGTGACGTTTTAATTGGTACCATTTTGGGGTACATAAGACTTTTTGATCCTTTGGTATTACACTTTTTGTGAGTCAAGGTGAAAAAAATAGCTGTTTTGGCATAGTTTTTTTAAACATTTTTTTACACCATTCACCTGAGGGGGCAAGTCATGTGATATTTTTATAAAGCAGGTTGTTACGGACGCGGCGATACCCAATATGTATAAAATTTTTATTTTTGTTATGTTTTACACATTAGCTGCATTTGAGAACAGAATTAAATCTTGTTTTTGTGCAGCCATTTTCAGAGAGCCATATTTTTTTTATTTTTTGGGCGATTATCTTAGGTAGGGTATCAATTTTTGCAGGATGAGATGACGGTTTGATTGGTACCATTTTGGGGCAAAGCCTTTTTGATCAACTGCTATTACACTTTTTGTGAGGGTAGGTGACCAATAAATGGCTGTTTTGGAATAGTTTTTTTTTTTAATTTTTTTTACAGCGTTCACCTGAGGGGGAATATATTGTGATATTTTTATAGAGCAGGTTGTTACGGACGCGTTGATACCCAATATGTCTACCATTTTTATTTTTCTTAAGTATTACACATTAGATGCATTTTTGAACAGTATAAAATCATTTTTTGTGTTGCCATTTTCTGAGAGCCATATTTTTTTAATTTTTTGGGTGATTTTCTTAGGTAGGGTCTCATTTTTTGCAGGACAAGATGGCGGTTTGATTGGTACCATTTTGGAGTAAATACGCCTTTTTGATCGTCTGTTATTACACTTTTTGTTTTGGCATCGCTTATAAAAAAAAAAAAATTTCTGCGTTCACCTGGCGGGGTGGATCATGTGATGCTTTTATAGAGCCAGTCAATACGGACGCGGCGATACCTAATATGTCTATTTTCTTTTTCTTTTTTTTTTTTTCTTTACTTTGGGGGAAAAGAGCACTTTTTTTAACTTGAAACTTTTATTTTTTTAACTATTTGTTTTTTTTACTTTTTTTTACACTGTTTTTACTTTCTTTTTACACTTTTTTTTAAATTTATCAAGACCCACTTGGATCTTGAAGATCCAGTGGGCTTGATGGCTATACAGTGCATTGCAATAGTCATCTATTGCAATGAACTGTATTGTCAGTGCTACACTGAGGGTCTAATCAGCCTTAGGTACATGGCAGCCAGGCCGCTTTTGTAAAGCATCTGGTTGCCATGGTAACCATCCGGCCGTTGCCATTGCAGCAGCGGCGGCCGGATGGCAGAGAGAGGGAGCTCCCTCTCAACCCCATGGATGCCGCGGGCGGCTACCGACTGCGGCATCTATGGGGTTAAACAGCCGAGATCGGTGACAGCACCAATTTCAGCTGTAGCAGTAGAGTGTGAGCTGTAATTACAGCTCACACTCTCTGCTGATGGCAGCGGCTCCGAACGTGAGCCGCTGCCATCATAAAATACAGCGCAGCAGGCACATGAGGGGGGGCAAGGGGGAGGCAAAGGGGGGCTCACTTACCCCCACAGTATTCAGGCCAGTCTTCAGGTTGTGATCTCCAGCATGGAGATCACAGCCTGAAACCGGCTTTTTTTCTGAATGGAGCGCACCGATTGGTTAGTCTGCATAGACTAACCAATTGGAGCGCTTGCCAGCAAGGGACCACTCTGATTGGTCCCTTGCCGGCTTCCTCGTGTCTCTGCTCTCTTAGTATCACAACCCCGGTAAGCATTTTGGACGTCACTGTACGTCCAAATGCAGTGAATTACTTGTGATTTGGACGTACAGTAACGTCCAAATGCGGGACAGGGTTAAAGGATGGTTCAATGATTTCCATTAAGATTGCTATAACCCCATATGTCTGGATAATTGACTACTGCTTCATAGGAGTTTCTCTTACTTTGGATCAATGTTGCAGGATAACACGTTGAAGTGTAAAAATGTGTACCATGTTTTCAACAAGGCTGTAAATACCATAGAGGCAGCAACATGGCCCTTGGACAGAGAGAGGCGAGCTCTGATATGTCTCATCTCCTTTCCTACCGGTGCCTGGCTGCCCTCTCCAGTGGAACTACATGAGTATCAAACAAGAGGGAGTGGAGTGAGCCTAAAGATAATGGGAAGTGAGTAGGTAACAAACAATAAACACATTTATCTTATGTGAAAAAACCTTGTCACTAGTGTTAAAGAGGTTGTCCGGTCCCAAAATCAAAATTCTTTTTCTATGCTCCTAACACCCTTCCCCATGCATACATATGCTCCCAATACCTGTTTTTCATGTCTGAGCTTTCCCTCCCCCCTGAAAGGCATCACATTATCATGGCAGATCTGTTTACTTTCTCCCCTTCTTGTTTTGTTGAATACATAACTTTATTGATACACAAGCTTGGCTGCACTGCACAGAGATGAGTCACAGGCTGGACACGCCCCTCCACACTGCTCTGTCTGCAGCAGCTACACTCACTATAACTCCTGTGTCCACTGGCGTAACTATAGGGGTCACAGCGGTCGCAGTTGCACCAGAGGGCCCCCCATGCCAGTGGTGCTCTACTTTTCCCTTTATAAGATGCAGTGCATCTTATAAAGGGAATATTAGCGAGTGCTTCCAAGCGCTCGCTAGTATGCAGGAGGAGGGGGAGTGAAGCACTGGTAGCGCCCACTTTCTACTAACCTCATGGAGGTGGGGGCTGTGGAGGACTTTGGCTCAGCCTCCGTAGTGGGTAGAATATAGTGGCCAGGAGGAGGTCTGTGACATCACTGGTCACATGCTCCTTCATGGTCACATGACAAGCCCTGACTGCAGGAGCTTGTGGAAGGAGGAGGGGCTATGTGTGCCGGCCAGCAGCCCAGTGAGGAAGGACTACACAGGACCTGGACTACACAGAGCTTCATGGTGAGCAGGTGAGGGGCATCATATGGAGATATGAGGGGGCAAGTGGAGCACTCAGGGGCAGTGGGGTTCAAGTGGAATGGAGTCTGGGGCAATTACAGGGTTTTATAATACAGATCTCAGTGTATTCTGGGGGCCATGGGGGACTTTATGGGGTGTAAATCTGTGGGGGGGGCTTTATGGGGTGTTTATCTGTGGAGGGGCTGAAGGAAGGGGAGTGAGGATATTTAGCCTATTGGTAGTGATGAGCAAACTTCTGTTTTCAAGTTTGGCATACAAGGTTCGATTTATCTAAGAATTCCGTTATGACGGACTATAAATTACGGTCCTTGGTAGAGAAATCCATAACGGAATTCTTAGATAACCCGAACCTTGTACGCCAAACTTGAAAACAGAAGTTCTCTCAGCATTATCTATATGCACATGGACGCAAAAAATGGCAGTGTGAGGGCAGTTTAAGTAACGGTCGTCAGACGCCCATTTTTATAACCAATTAAAGTCTGAGGCTGGTCACATGGCTGTTTCTTTAACAGCCAAAGAATAGCGGCTGTTAGAAAGCAGGACATGTCGTGGGATTAAGTGTTTTGTTATTTTTGGGCGGAGTTAGAGGCATGGCCTAGTACAAAAAAATTGCCACACGCACATAGTGTCCCTCTTTCCTCTTTTCAAAAGTTGGGAGGTATGCTGCTGTGTCCTGACTGCCTGCAGCTTCATTACGTACAGAGCGCAATCTGACCTGACGCTGCAGGAGGTCAGGTGACTGAAGCGTGGACCTGGGAAGAGGTGAGAGCAGGGAGACAGCCAGGACAGGTAGAGGAGCGACACAGGAGAGGTAAGTTTATTTATTTGTTTTATTGTCTGATCTGAGGTCTGATATGGGGGCCTAAAGGGGGGTCTAATATTGGGAGTTAGAAGGGGGGTTCTGATATTGGGGGCCAGAAGGTGGGGGTCTGATATGGGGGCCAGAAGGTGGGGGTCTGATATGGGGGCCAGAATGGGGGGTCTGATATGGGGGCCAGAAGGGGGGGTCTGATATGGGGGCTTGAAGGGGGGGTCTGATATGGGGGCCAGAAGGGGGGTCTGATTAGGGGCTTGAAGAGTCTGAAGGGGGTCTGATTGGGGGTCTGAAGGGTCTGACTGGGGGTCTAGAGAGGTCTAATGGGAGTCTGGAGGTCTGCTTGGGGGTCTGGGGGTCAGATATTGGGGTTTGGAGGTCTATTGGGGGTCAGATATGGTGGTTTGGAGGTCTAATAGGGGTCTTATATGGGGGTCTGGAGATGGGGGGTCTCATCTGGGGTTTGATATGGGGATCTGAACTGAAAGGTAAGGGGGTATTGTTTTTCTGTGTGGTACCAGTATTTTCAGGGGGACTGTTTCTGCAGTATAGTATTGGGGGGGGGGGGACAGGATGGGGTGTTGAGAAGGTGAGAGGATGATGGGAAAGTAAGATGTCTGTTAAACTCTGCAGAGACGAGGCACGGCTGAAAGAAGTCACCATGGCGGTCTGGTCTGACAGGAGAAGAAGAGGAAAGAGAATGTCTACATCAGAGAAGAGAAGTCATTGGATGTAAGAGGTACATATGTGGCGGTGTATTCTTCTGTATGCTCTGTAGGGCTGTATGTAATGTTTTACAAGTATGTCTTTAAAGGGGTTGTTCGTTTTTTTTTTGTTTTTTTTTTTATACGAGCGCTGCCTTCTCTGCTCTGTTTACCTGCTCATCCCTGCAAATGCTACGGTGAGCAAGTGAACAGAGCAGAGAAAGCAGCTCTCATATGAGCGCTGCCCTCTTTTCAAACAGCCCTCTTTTCAAACAGCTGATCGTCAGAGGTGCCGGAAGGTTAAGAATTTGGCATGGGGGGGGGTGAGTTTCAATATTTGCCTCGGGCAGCAGAAAAGCTAGGTGCACCAGCGCTGAGTGAGGAAGGGGGGGGCCCCAAGCTGAACTGTTGCACCAGGGCCCATGAGCCTTTAGCTACGCCCCTGCCTGTGTCTATCTTTCTACATCCAGACTTGAATCTACTTCTCACTCAGTGTGTAAATCTCATCACTGACCGTCTACAGGCTCTGCCCTCACATGTGTATCTAATCCTATCCTGTGTGATACAGCCTGCTGAGCTGTGTTTCTAATCCTATCACTGACTGTCCACATGCTCTGCCCTCACATGTGTATCTAATCCTATACTGTGTGATACAGCCTGCTGAGCTGTGTATCTAATCTCATCACTGACCGTCCACAGGCTCTGCTCTCACCATTTCCAGAGTGTGATGCACAGCTGGAAGCAGCAAGCACATTGAAAAATATATGTGTATCTAATCCTATCATGTATGTGTGTGCTTGATACACAGCCAGGTGTGTGATACTGCCTGCTGAAGTGTGCATCTAATCCCATCTTCTATGATACAGCCTGCTCATCTGTGTATCTAATCCCATTTTGTATGACACTGCCTGCTGAGCTGTGTATCTAATCCCATTTTGTATGATACAGCCTGCTGAGCTGTGTATGTAATCCCATTTTGTATGATACAGCCTGCTGATCTGTGTATCTAAACCCTTATCAGTGCTCCAGACTAAAAAAAATACCTAGGAGCCATTGGCTCCTGAACTGAAAAATTTAGGAGCCAAATAAATTTTTTAGGCGCCAAATTTAAATACAAATAATCATAATAAAAAAGAAAAAGATTTGGAGATGGAACGTCCGGCCATTAATAGAATTGTCCTATCCTATTTTTTTGGCGGGACAAGGTGACTAAAAAATGGCGAATTGTGAGGTTTTCTTTTTTTTTTTTTTCTTTTACGTGTTCACCGTATAGGAGATTTTTTTATATTTTAATAGTTTGGACTTTTCGGATATGTATTAATATATTTTATATGTAAAATTGGGAAAGGGGGTGATTAAGGGGCCATTCAGACGGCCGTAGTATTGTGGATCCGCAAAAATACGGATCTGCAATACCATGGATGCCGCCCAGCGTGTGTTTCGCAATTTGCACCAATGATTATTATAGTTGGGGGGGGGGGGGCCACTAATGATTATTATACTGGTTGGGGTTTTATTACTGGGGAGGGCGCACTGCGCCACCAATGATGATAACTACGTTTAATACAACTACAGGAGGCGGGTGCCGGCGTAGGATCACATAGCCGGCACCTGACCTGTATTATAGGGAGCTGCAATCAGTGGTAGTTAACCCCTCAGGTGCGGCACCCGCCTTCTGTAGTTGTAAATGTAGTTATCATCATTGGTGGCGCAGTGCGCCCTCCCCAGTAATAAAAACCCCAACCAGTATAATGTGTGTGCCCCCATCAGACCTCAGATCAGACCACTGTGCCCCCATCAGACCTCATATCAGACCACTGTGCCCCCATCAGACCTCAGATCAGCTCATTGTGGCCCCATCAGACCTCAGATCAGCCCACTGTGCCCCCATCAGACCTCAGATCAGCCCACTGTGCCCCATCAGACCTCAGATCAGCCCACTGTGCCCCCATCAGACCACAGATCAGCCCACTGTGCCCCCATCAGACCACAGATCAGCCCACTGTGCCCCCATCAGACCACAGATCAGCCCACTGTGCCCCCATCAGACCTCAGATCAGCCCACTCTGCGCCCATCAGACCACAGATCAGCCCACTCTGCGCCCATCAGAATAAAATAAAAAATCTCTTACCTGTCCTGCGCCGCTCCGCTCCGGGTCCAGCGCTCCTCTGTCCTCTCTGCGCTGCACTATCACCTGACTGCGTGCAGCGTCAGGTCAGAGTGCGTGCACTACGTCCTGACGCTGTACGCCGTCAGGACAGTGCAGAGCTGCCCGGAAAGACAGAGGAGCGCCGGAGCGGAGCCGCGGCGCAGGACAGGTAAGAGATTTTTTAAATTTTATCTGCTCCATGTTCTCTAATAGTAGCGCAGCCTAGTATCAGTAAATGCAGTCGGGTCCAGGCGCAAATGGCGACAAGACTAAAAAGTCTTGTCGCCATGTGTAAAATCTAAGTCGCATTTGTGACCATTTTGGTCGCCATCTGGAGCCCTGCTTATGCACACGACTGTATCTGCTAAATAAGGATACTGTCTGTGTGCGACCAGCATTTTTTTTTGCAGTTCCATTGATTTCTATAGATTTCAGGTCTGCATTCTGAGGACCAGAATAAGACACGTTCTATCTTTTGCAGAACTGACATACGGATGTGGAAAACACATGGACATCATCAGTGCGCTTTCCACATCTGTATATCAGCACAGCAAAAGAGAGAACATGTCCTATTCTGGTCCTCATAATGCAGACCTGAAATCCATAGAACTCAATGGCTCTGGAAAAAAAAATGCACATCGCACACAGGCAGTATCCTTATTTAGCGGATCTGCTACTTGGAGACAGCAGAAGATACCCAAAGTACCCCCAGTGCCATCCACATTGCCCCAAGTGCTATCCTCAGTACCCTATGTGCCATCCAGTGCTCCAAACAGTGCCCCTAATGACACCCATGTGCCATCCACAGTGCCCCTAATGCCATCCACAGGGCCCCCATGTGCCATCCACAGTGCCCCCAAAGTGCTCCATGTGCCATCCACAGTGCCCCTTATGACATCCACAGTGCCCCATATGACTTCCACAGTGCCCCCAAAGTGTCCCCATGTGCCCATGTGCCATCCACAGTGCCCTAATGACTTCCACGGTGCCCCCAAAGTGCCCCCATGTGCCATACACAGTGCCCCCAAAGCGCCATCCATAGTGACCCTGACATCCATAGTGCCCCCAAAGTGCCCATGTGCCTTCCACAGTGACCCTAATGACTTCCACAGTGCCCCCATGTGCCATCCATAAAGCCTCTGACATCCACAATGGCCCCAAAGTGCCCATGTGCCATCCATAAAGCCCCTGACATCCATAATGCCCCCAAAGTGCACATGTGCCATCCACAGTGCCCCAAAGTGCCCATGTGCCATCTACAGTGCCCACATGCCATCCATAATGCCCCTAATGACTGCCACAGTGCCCCCAAAGTGTCCATGTGCCATCCACAGTGCCACTGCCCACAAGGGCACTCATGCGCCATCCAAAGTGCCCCCCATGTGCCAGCTCCCGCAATGACCTCCACAGCATAGCGATCAGCCACAGAGGCTGTCACTCATGTACAGCACTTACATCGCGCTGTACATGAGTCAGTACAGGCTTCACATAGAAGCCTGTAAACTCAGAAGACGGCCAGCGGTCCCGGTGCATGCGCAGTAGTGTGCAAGCGACGGGACTGAGGAAGGCCAGCAGGAGGCGGTGACGTCAGTGATGACGTTCCGTCTCCTGCCTCAGGCAGGAAAAGAAGAAGACGGTGCTGGACTGGAAGACTTCAAAACTCTTCAGGAGCGGTCACGTGACCGTGAAGAGGATCGTGGGAAGGACTGTGCTGTGGAGGGTAAGTATTGGTGTAATAACTTTCCTTCCACAGGTTATGAAGATGGCCTGATTTCAAGTAGGGGCCGGAGAACCCCTTTAAGCAAATCGAAGTATCTCAAGTGGACTTTAATCCGAATTTCAGGGAAAATTTCATTCGCTCCGAAGTCGAATTTCCTCGTGCTTTGTGGTAATGAATCAATTTTCCATGAAATGGTAGTAAAAATTTTTAAAAAATCATGCTCACCTCATCCATTGGAGTGCAAAGAGGCTGCCACAGCCATCTTGCTTGAAGATCCCGGTTTCATGCTGGATCTTCAAGCAAGATGGCCACAGAGGCCTCTTTGCGCCCAAATGGATAAGGTAATGACAATTTAATATATTTTTTTTTAACTGATCAACCCCTGAAAGGCCTTAATATTCTTCTCAGATGCCACGATCAACGATGAGCACAGCATCTGACAGGTTCAATGACAGGGGGTGGTGCAATCGCCACTTACAAAGAAATGCAGTCTGTGATGAAGTAATTTGCCACGAAGCAAATTTTTTTTGCAAAATTCGTCAAAGTAGCTGAATTAAATTTTTAAGAACTTTGCTCATCTCTATTTGACACCATAATTGGAGCTTATTTTAATCCTTGACATGAGACCCTCTCTCTTTGATCTGTGCCACATATCGATGTGAAATCACAAAAAGTCACTAATTTTATCAAAAATTTTTATGTGCTAAAATATGTGACTTTTTGCACATGAAAACAAGAATTACATTCCTAGTTAATCCAATCGCTATTAATATAAGGAAATTAATGACGGGCGGTCTCTCAGTATTTTATCCATGATATATTTTATGTCAGTATTCAATAAACATGGCATATATGGTATACGGTATTACTATTCAATGAACATGGACCAAAATACTTTGCAATGCACGGCAAGCCTTTGCGACTGACTTAATTAAATGCATTTGTCACTGGAGCAACGCCTGTTGTCTTTCCTCTTGCTGGATATTCCTACGGATTTACTGTATTAAGTATTCCCTTTGTGCTTTGACTGTGTGAGACTTCAAAATATACAGCAGTGCTTCGATGACATTTCAGCTCTCTCCCCGCGAACAATGCTGCATAATATACATGCAATGTAAGGAAATGAAATGGATCTTCATTTAGAACTGTAATATAGATGTCTAGTGCACAAATTCATTAGGGTTTCTTGATACTCAATAGTTTTAGGTGGTTTTTTTTTGCAATCTGTATTCATTTTGTAGTCAAAATGTTGCATGCAAAAAAAAAACCAATGTATTATCTCATACAGTAGCTAAATATGATGAATGTTTAACTACGAGAAGATGCATCAGACTTTATTTCTTTGACCGTCAGTTACCTGGATATAGTATTATAGATACGTTTTCCAGTTTAGAATTTATAGAGTGTATTACGTTTAACAGGGTGAGATTCAATGCACCTCGTGACAAATTTATCATTTATATTATAATTTTTTATGCCATCATCGTTCTTAGCTCCGTAGAAGTAGAACACTAGGAAAGAGACATCCCATATAATCCCATAGACGTCCCACCCAATCTAAAGGATTGGTGATGAGGGATACACAAAAATGGGTAGAGGTTCCCATACATTGTGCAACACTAAAGTCACCACTCACCACCTATAACTTGTCAGTCCAATCCATAAGGTATACAGTGGTCTATGAGTGCAAAAGTGAACCTGATCTCTATGGTACCCCTTATACTGTATGTCATAATTACTTATAAATTATGCTCTTTATAGTACACTAGCAGAAAGACCCGGCTTCGCCTGGGTATATTTCATCTATTTCATTTAATGTTTCTGTGTGTCGTTGCAGAGAGAAAGTCAATGCAGCTGACAGAAGTTGATTTTTACCTTCATTTTTTCAATCCCCATTGGCTGCGGAGTGGGAGGGGGCATGACCTGACCGGGTCGGGTGCGTGGTTTACCGGGACCTTGGGGGGGGGTGCTTTTAGGTCCTTCTTTTCAGGGTGGCCTGAATTATAGGTCAATGCCATGGTAATTTGAGGAAACACAGTGGGTAGCAGTGGAAGAAAACATTGCTTCGCATGGGTATATTTAATCTATTTTATTTAATGTTTGTGTGTGTGTCATTGCACAGAGAAAGTCTCTTTCCCATAGCTGGCAGAAGTTGATTTTTACCTTCATTTTTTCAAACCCCATTGGCTGCGGAGTGGGAGAGGGCGTGGCCTGACCAGGGTGTGGTTTAGCGGGACCTTGTGTGTGTGTGTGTGTGGGGGGGGGGTTGCTTTTAAGTCCTTTTAGTGGAAGAAAACATCTTTTATTACTACTGAACGGTAGTAGTCTAATATTAGTCTATTTCATCTAATGTTTCTGTGTGTTGTTGCAGAGAGAAACTCACCCTCCCACCCCTGCAGCTGACAGAAGTTTATTTTTACCTTCATTTTTTCAATCCCAATTGGCTGCGGAGGGGGAAGGGGGCGTGGCCTGACAGAGTCGGGGTGTGGCTTAGTGAAACCTGGAGCAGGTGTTGTAAGTCCTTCTTTTGAGAGTGGTGTGAATCACAGGTCGGTGCCATGGTAATTTATGAGGACACGCAATGGGTAGCAGTGGAAGATTTACTACTGAACGGTCATAGTCTAAAATTAGTCTAAAACATAAGTTACATTTATGGTAACCGGAATACCCCTTTAACAGTATCATCCACAGCGCTCTG
This sequence comes from Rhinella marina, assembly GCA_900303285.1. Taxonomy (NCBI): domain Eukaryota; kingdom Metazoa; phylum Chordata; class Amphibia; order Anura; family Bufonidae; genus Rhinella; species Rhinella marina. The sequence continues at coordinate 37,676 of ONZH01020923.1, read as the reverse complement.
CCCCTTTAAAGCATTGAATAGAAATGACTAGATTGTTACCTGAGATCCTCAGCTGGCTGCTAATTACCTGGCTGTGTTGTTAAGGAAACCTGCCCTCCCTGTGTGTGTCTGTGCAGAGAATGGCAGTTGGGGTTTAAAACCAATGCTGTTAGGCTAATATTGGCTAATGCAGGTCATATTTTGGGAATATCTAGGGAATGTTATGTCCTAGAGAGATGAGACCTGGTCTAAAACCTTCCCGGGCACCTGATGTACCTGTGTGCCGAATTTGGTGAAAATCGGTCCTGTAGTTTGGTTGCGCATAGAGAACAGACAGACAGACAGACAGACAGAAACTCATTTTTATAATATTAAGAGATTGGCCCACATTTACTAAAACTGTCTACCAGGGGATTGGGAACCTAAAGTGGCCCTAGAAAAATACCTAAAAATGGCCCCTTATGGTAGGAGGGTCTAAACTGGCAGGAGACAGGGCAACAAAAGGAGGGAGCAATACCATAGCGCAAAATACCACAATATATGGCCCCTAAAGCTGTCCCTCTGAGTTGGCCATCAATAGAGGCCATTTTCTCTCTCAAAACTAAAAGTTGCCCCACGTTGTAGGTGGGTCCAAATTGACAAAAGATGGGGTGAACCAAGTAGGCGGGGTTAGCAGGACCACAGTGCAGCACAAAATACTGACCCAGCAGAACCACATTTCACAGTGCAGCACAATATACTGTTCAGGAAGCTGCCCTCAGTGCTGGCCATCAATAGCTACCACATTCTGTTCTCTGTTACCAAATACTATTGACTTCTCTGGACAATGCCGTCACAACTTTGTATCCCCCAAACATCGCTCAGCGACAACTTTCAGTTTTAGCAGAATTATCAGAGCATTCTTAGGGGACAGGAGTTGCCACAATTAAGTAGCATGCTACCGTTCAGATTTTTTCACTGCATGCAAACACGGTTGCAGAAACCAGTATGTGAGGCGGATTGTGCATGGATCTGATGCAGATTTGTGAGAAGATTCCACACAGATATATGTGCAGATCCTCAAGGTGTGAACTTTGCCTGACTACAAGTAAGGATAGATTCACATCACTGTTTCGTTTTCTGTTTTTCTTATCAGCTTCTTTTTATCTTCCTTTTAGCCTTTTCCACCTGTGGTCCGTTATTGTAGACATGAGAAAAAGTCCTCCATAAAGGATATTTTCTTTTGTCTAAAATAACGGAAAAAGGCAAAAACTGAAGAGCGGAAAGTGAAACAGTGATGGTATCCTGGCTTAAGTGTTAAAGGGTATCTAAAGCTTCACATAAGCTTTATTAAAACCTTTTCTAAATATGATTGAAAAAATTCTTGCAATATAGTTTGATATATATATATATATATATATATATATATATATATATATATATTTTTTTTTTAACTTTTCCATGCAACATAAGCACCTAACGTTCAGGTAGATACTGAGCTTTGCAATTTGTACTGCCTTACATCACTGACATGTTGCGGCTCCTGCCTGTACCTGCCCCACTCTCCTACAACCTGGCATACGTGGGCTATTTAAGTTGTTAGCAGAGTGTGCACAGGCTGGATAAGTGATATACTAAGCCAGCTCCTGTCCTGCAAATCACATTGGTCCAGGCTTTTAGCAGAGAGGAGCTGAGCGAGCATTTATCATGTCTGTGCCCGCTCTGCTAAAGGCTGAAATAGCCCATGTATGCCAGGTTTTAGGAGAGTGTGGCAGGTACGGCCCCAGTGGAATCCGTACTTCATTACATAACTGACATTTCAGCGGTTTAAGGGAGTACAGATTGCTCAGCACAATAGACACCTCAACTTTAGGTGCCTATTTCTCATGGAAAAGTAAGGGGGAAAAAAAGTAAAAATTCTTTCTTTCCATAACATTTAGACTAGGTTTTATTATAAATGTATGTGGAGATGTACATACACTTTACTTATACACAGTAACAATGCATCACAATAGGTGCAGCCTTTAGTCCTGAGGCAGCACAACTTCCATACAATGTATAGCAGAAGGTGCTGTTAGGGGGTCTCACCTATACAGAGCTGGATGACATAGTTATAGGCCAAGTAGGACCAGAATACTATTATGAAGACCAGTGGAATCCAGTCTAGGCACATCCTGTACACCTTCTCTTCACACAGCTAGGGCCCGACAACATCATCACACAGCCAGGGCCTCTTCATGGGCAGGGGTATGTCAGCTCTCATTCCTGCTATCTAGTGCCCACAGCCCAGGCAATGCAGGAGCTGTGCTCCCCCTCCTGCTCCCATAACAAGGCTGCAGCAGCCTCTGTGCTCATGCACAGCAGAGCTGCTGGTGGCCAGCGATCTGTACTAAACACATTGCAAGAGCTCCTATGGGTTCAGTCTCACTTAAAACGTGGTGGCTTTCTATAACAGCACTGCAGGGCTAGAAGCCAGCTCCTTCACTGCACTACACATCATGGCCACCTTATCATTATGATAATAAGGTCGGTGATCGGGCGGCCCATAGCACAGAAAACTCCATCGGCCCACCAGGAAGCTTCCCGTTGACTTACAATGCCAATCCGCCCCTGCTGTCTACACAGGCACCAGATTTATCACAGTGGCTCAGGCTGGATGATAAATCTTATGCAGAGATAGACATCTTTGCCTAACTCTATACCAGGGGCGTAACTACCATAATGGCAGACCATGCAACTGCTATGGGGCCCAGGGCAAGAGAGGGCCCAGTCTTAGTTGGGATCATCCCCTCTTCTACTGGTGGTGAAAACTTGCTCAGGACTCAACCCTCTAAAGGAACAACTTTTAGCAAATGAGGCAGCGGAAACATGGCCCAAGGGTCATTGAAAAGGGTTTAGGCAGAAACCCTTCTGTCCTGTGTAGGGGGCCTGGTTTGATCCTTGCTATGGGGCCCTTACTTCTCTATGTATGCCACTGCTCTATACCAACTATTATTTGGCTTACTTTAAGGAACAATTTTCTGTCCCAAATGTAGCACAAAACGGTGCCTCTTAGGCCATGCCCTTTCCTGCTAAGCCCCAGGCATTTCTCATAAGCCCCAACCCCTTTTCAAAGCGAGTTGGGAAAAAAGTCTAGAGACCCTAGTCATGCCAAATTGTACCAATTTGTACCGATGGACTACACTTCTAGGTGCAGACATATTAGTGAATCTGGGCCCTTGCTCATGTGAGCAGGTTCATGTTAAGCAATATTGCCATCATCTCCTTGCCTTCCAATTTTAGGCCCTTTCTGATCACTCAGAGAAACACATCCTCAAAATAATCAAGTTATAAATGTGCTGCAAAGTTAAGTTTATGCATTAAAGGGGTATTCTCATCTTATTCATGGCTGAAATTGGCTACAATTTTTTGCTGCAGTTTGAATGGCCACAGATGACTACCCCTTTAAACCAGGTGTTATGGACAATGGTTGTGGAACCACTATGCCAACTAACCGGTTTGACTTTGGGCTATTCCCGAAAGCATTGTCCTAGCGACCCTCCTGGTTTTAACGCTTTAACCCTTATACACTTATCTGGTGTTCATCGAAGGGGAGCCACCAAGCTGCTGCCTCTTGGAATTGTCCCAGTGTAATTGGCAGGTGACTCACAAGGGTCAGAGACACTGGTGCAAAGCACCAAAGATTCAAGCAACACCCACAGTCAGAACCAGGATGAGGCCAGGCTGGCACAGTACATATGAATCAAAGAAATAGTCCCAGGGTCAGAGCAGGCAGTACAGGGTCAGAATCCAGCTAAGAAGCAGAAGACGGAGCAGAGGCAGACAAACAGATCAGGGTAACAGCCACAGGGCAGGTCAGATGGCAGACAGACAAATAGGATTGTACCTATTTCACAGTATCCAGAATACTAGAACGACTAGACAGAATCTGTTTCTCAGCCCTAGGGGAGGAACAAACAACACAGTTTATATAGGAGGACCGATGAGCTCTGCACACAGAGTAAGGTTAACCCTTGCAGTACTGCAACTGAGGTAAGTTGCAAAGACCAGGACAGGAACAACCAGAAACCATCATTGTAACACCATGTTTAGTTTGCTAGGGTTACAACCACACACACATATTGCTGCAGAAAATCTGCAACGGCAAATCTATAGAGTGGTGTGTGGTTTTAGGTGTAGGTTTTCTTCTGGATTTTCACTGTGGCACCTGGCGAGCGGCCAAAAAATGCCCAGAATCATCATCTTCCCTGGGTCCCTTGTCTGCTCTGATGTTGATCACTGTAGAATTTGGCCTTCTGCAATGACATATTTTCCTATTTAACCGCTACAGTCTGTGAATGTAGCGGTCACATCGGATGAGACTTCAATGAAGGAGGGTGGATTCTATAGAGATCTGCTTGGGAGCAGGCAAGGGAACCAAGGAAGCCACAGGTAAATAAAGTATAGTGATTATTAAAAACAAAGTGTTTTTGTTTTTTCTTTGAATTTAGGGCTAGCAGATTTTGTTGCAGATTTACTGGTAATCCAGTTGTTGTGGGTTATGACTAAGGGAAAATAAATCAATGGGGAAAATCTGCAACAAATCTGTCAGATATTGACATCCAGGTCTTTTAACACAGGAAAAATTAACAGTGTTTAGATGAGATTTGAATAAATGTCATTCATTTTGGTGGTATTCTAATCCTTTATGGCTTTCGTGCTTGCAAATCCAGAAGGAAAACCTGCGGCAATCCCATCCTTTACATGTGGATGAGCCCTGAAGAAACTCATTCTCAATTATCTTAATAGAGATCCATATTAATGCAGTATGTTAAAGGATATTTTTGGCTAAAAATCATGGCCTTTTATTAAAAATATTGAGCCATTCTGTCACAAACTGTTAACTGTTTTTCTACCTATGCGACTGGTACTTTCACTTTTGCACCGGGTCATCTAATAAACCTTATCTCTAAACTACTAAGAAGTCATAAACACTTATTTAAGCCACATACTTATTAGTAAGAGAAGGATTGAGCTTTAATTCACAAGCAGCCAGTAGAAGATCTCAGCTATGTACTTAAAAAATGATTTCATATTTTTTTAATAAAGACCAATTGAAAAAAATCAATTTTAGCTCAAAATAAGTACAATGCAATAATAAAAAAACATTTGCCCCCAAAGGTGTATATAGCTTATAAGGTCCAAACTTAACTGACTGAATCTCTTAACATCATAGGGATGTAAGATACTGAGAGTTTAGGTCAATAAGAATGGAAGATATGCCCCTTCTAAGCCCGTGTGAATCTGACCTTATTCTGGAGGACTAGCATGGACAGCCCATAAATCTATATGTGTTTTGTGTAATACTTCAATTCACCTGGTGTAGCGCTTTAGGAGAAATGAACACTAGACTCTTCCATAGATTATTGCTGATTGCTGATGATCCAGAAAGTGTAACTCAGCATGTTGTCAGGAAACATTTGTAACAAATCTGTATTGTCAAAAGTAGATAACCCCTTTAAAAAGAAACAACCAGATTTAAATTTTTTGCCTGAAGTTAAAAGTAATTGTGAAAGAATAAAGGTGGTTTTTGGCAACCCCTCCCCCCACTTGGCCTGATCCTGCTTCCTGGTGCTGGATCCCCACTCATTCTACTCCAGGCCTGTGATGCTCCCTTAGGCTCCCTTGCTGTAAGCATCTGGTTTGACATCTCTGAAGCCAATCACTAGTCGAAGTGGAGACAGGATCCCCCTTGCATCATGTGACCATCAGAAGGTCTCCAATAAAAGTCCTTCTGATGTTTTTATCCTGTAAGTAGAAAAATAAAGGGAAGTGATTTCTTCTATGCAGTCCCACATGGTTTGTTCCTTCCTTCTGTTTCCCCGATGTACCGGCATAGTTGATTCTTCAAAAATATGGCCCAATGGTTGATTCTGGATGAAAATCTGGCCAGTTGGGTGAATAGCATGTAAAAAGAATGGTCTGAGGATCAAATTATATCAAGACTGGTGAAGCATGCATGTGGAAGAGAGGACACCGAGGGCAAATTCACTGCGAGCATTGGGATCGGGGTTGGCAACCAGAATTTTTCTTTTTTTCTGGACAACTTTTCCCAAAATCACAGACAGCCAACATTTTTTACTGACAAACTGGAAAACCATAATGAATGATAAAGATTATAAGTAATACAGGTCTATAGCTTAGTATACTGATAAGAACTCATTCCCAGCATGTACTATGAGAAGTAAAATAATTACCACCAAAATAATCTAGTCAAGTACCACCAGCCTCAAAAATATCATGGACACAACTATTTTTTTTCATGGACACAGGAAAAAAGTAATCTATTTTTACAGACTGTCCAGGAATTTCTGGACAGTTGGCAACCCTGATTGGGATCTATGTGGGATTCAGCAGAAGTACTTTATGTAGTGTACTGGGGCACCGGTTTACAGTGCAGGAGGAACTGACTGAGATCAGGATTGGTGCTGTGAGAAAAAAGTGAGTTTTTAGTGACTGTGAATATTAATTTGCTATTATTGTATATATCATAATTTGCTATTATCATATATATTGAGCAAGGTAGCTGAAGCGCTCCGAGTCCTACTATATTTAAATGTTCATTTTCTCTGTCACAGGAGTATACAAGTGACTTGTTTGAGTGTGAATTAGGTGATAGTCACAGGAGTATACAAGGGACTTGTTTGAGTGTGAATTAGGTGATAGCTCCATGTTTATTTTAATTATATTGCTTATTCATCAGGTTGATAATAATTGCTTGTAACTGAAATACCCCTTTATACCCTGCTCTTGCTACTACTCAAATCCTTTGCTAAATCGAATTTCCACAAGGTCAAAAACAGATTTTAGGACATTTTTAAAAACAGAGAAAAAAAACGCACAACAATGGGGCCTAGACATCATGGGCTTTAGCTTAAAAAAAAAAGACATTGAGCACCACTGACCTAGTTTTTCACCTTTGCAAGATAAGCTGTGTGATCTGTGTGCTCCAGAAATAAAGTTGTAAAATCTTTACTCACTATAATCCACGTTGTAGAACTGCGCAGAATGGTAGCTTCCAGATGCCTGCTTTGATAGATGAGAATAAATTATATTCAAGGTTACAATTTAACCCCTACAGTTTCAGCCCTACAGAGAAGAACATCTTAAAACCTCTCTAAGTTTTGGGACTTGCATCAAGTGTTACGGACAATTCCCAAATGAATGCATGTTTCATGTTTGTCCACTGGAAGACCGAATCAAAAACTGCCATAAGCTTTCCACATCAAGAATCAGTCTTGAGGTTTACTTCTGATTTTTTTTTTTTTAACCTACGTTCTATTTCAAAACTTTCTCTAAGACAAAGAAAACAGCCGAGGAGTTTTGGATGTTGATCAGCAGAACATAAAGGGGAAGCATATGTTATACCTTGCTAGGCAGTTGAACGGCTGAACCTCCAGAGTATCGCACTTGTGAGGATACAGAAAGATGCTAAGGATCTGGGGGGGAACGAGGAGTAAAAATCATGACACATTCAGCTGCACAAACAGAGCAGCATTAAAAACTGTGCCTCGTGGTTCCAGCTGGTTTGTGCTTCAAATCTGCTACAGTGTGGATGTGATAATGAAATATCTGATAATGCGAGGGAGAGGCTATATTTGTGTACAATATCTGCCTGCTGGCTGAGAGGTGTCAGGAAGTGTTCTCTCTTTCATTCTATCACTTGTTCTGCTTCCACGAGATGATGAGCAAATGCTGACAGTTCCAGCATTCTTTATATAATTATTTATTTTGATCCCCATCGCATTCATGACAAGGTGTACGTAGACTTTCATTTCTTGCCGTGCCAACAGCACGCTCCATGCTGCACAAACCTGACAAGATGATGTCACATTTTCGATTAATTTATTTTGGACTTTATTCACGGTGGAAAAATTACCCGAGGAACAAGGAGGTCTTGTTTCATTTTTTTGACCATTTAAATTCGGTTAAAAATATGTAGGTTTCTCCTTGGATGGATTTCCTGGTTTCTCTAGACTATTTTACCTATGTATAGGCTCCATGGTTCCTTCCCCACATGGTGGTAAATCCCTTTCCCCATTACAGGGGAATGTGGGAGTTTGACCTCTTTTCGGGAGCATACTTCCATGGTGTTAGGGGCAGAGGCACACCAATTATGGGTATTTTCCTCATGAACCACTAATGATAGGGAAATGCGTCGGGGCTTCGGTAGCACAGAGGAAGAGTAATTTTAGGCAGGTCCAAGGTTCCAGCGGCTGGGGGTTGCCCTTTGAGTTCCACTGAGTTCCTACAGAAGGATAGCCACTCATCCCTCTAGTGAACCAAAAAACATTGTTGGACCAACTGCCATATGGATACTTACCATGTAATCTACCCACTTATCACCTATCCATCTTACTCTATGAGCCCGGCACACAGTGGGGACATCCTCTGCGTCTGGAGGTAAGAAGGTACACAGACATAGAATAGGATTCTTTACGGTAAGAGCAGTGAGACTATGGAACTCTCTGCCTGAGGAGGTGGTGATGGTAAGTTCACTAAAAGAGTTCAAGAGGGGCCTGAATGCATTTCTGGAGGGTAATAATATTACAGGCTATAACTACTAGAGTTGGGTCGTTGATCCAAGGATTAATTCTGATTGCCTGGTTAAGGAAGGAATTTTTTTTTGCTTAAAGTGAGGAAAATTGGCTTCTACCTCACAGGGGTTTTTTTTTGCTTTCCTCTGGATCAACTTACAGGATAATAGGCCGAACTGGATGGACAGATGTCTTTTTTCAGCTTTATAAACTATATTACTATGTTACAGTAATGTTCACATTACATCTGCTACATCATCCATATATTTCTAATACATCTGCCCAGGTTGAACTATTCAAAATGGATGCATTCAGTGGCACTCCTATTGGAGCAAGTAGGTTTTGAAAATACACCTCCACACACCATCAAAGACTTATTTTCTGCTTCTGTTGAAATATTACAAGTTGTCTTTAAATGCTGTAGAGTTGGGAGATTTTACATGAATCTATATGGTCTTCATACCCTCTGCCATGACATGATACTTCATTAAGAAGTGGGCAGTACTATTCTTGTTCTATATTGAGATAATTGCGCATTCTTTCCAATATATCAGACTTTATAAATGAACAACAGAGAGCCACATCCGTCTCATTTTTATAATGACAAATACCTTAGGCATGGCTTGTTACTTTAACGAGAATTATAAAAAAAAAATCAGACTTAAAGCATAAGTTCTGGCTTTAGTGGTTCTCTATAAATTGCACAATTTAATAAGCAAATTCAATAAATGCAGTAAAATAACAGCAGCCAGGTTATATTATTATTTGTCTGCATGGTAATAAAACTCATCTCCATCTTGTACCATGTTTATTGGAAATCATTCTTTCTGTTGTAAAGCGATCTAACATTTTATCATCAGATGGAAGAAACTGGAGAACATTAATCAAGCAATTTTCTGCAGCCCTCTACCGCAATTACTATAGAACTCCGTGGAACACTACAGAATATGACTATGCACATTGTATCAATATGAAATGTTATCTATGAATCAGCAAATAATGGCCCAAGTGCAGTGTGAACAAAATCTGGACTGAAAAGCAGTAGATGTTTTCAGAACAACTGGATCCTGCAAAAATAATATACAATTGTTTCACAGTATGAGCTGCGTAAGTGCTGTAGACTGCACCTGCTTGTTATTTTGATGCAGGAGATCAGTCACATCACTGGGGGGGAAAGACATAAGAGCTCAAGGTTGATGAGCTGGGATCAATTGCAAAGGCAGGCTTGGGCCAGGGCCAAATTGACTGGAGGCAAGGCAACATAAATAAGCGGGATAACAGAAATGGCCCCTTATACTGGCCATACTTACCCTGGTCTCCGGCACACAGCCGCCGCATCTCCCCGTTGGGTTGGGCAACCAATCGCAGAACGCGATGATGTAACTCTAGGGAGGCTCGTTCCCGTCGTGGCCTGCTATTGGCTGTAGCCACCCGCTAGCAACAGCCATGCAGGCATCAGATGCGATGCTGATGCCGGGAAGCGGGGTAAGTATGACCATTATGAGGGGTCCAGGCCCTTTGGGGGGCATTATAGGTCTTGGATAACCCCTTTCATACCTTATTGCAGCACAAATTACTGCCTCAACAGAACCAAATACCATAGTGCAGTACAAAATACTGCTCCAGCATAACCAAATACCACAGTGCTGCAAAAATATTGCCCCAGCAGAACCAAATACCACAGTGCAGCACAAAATACTGTTCCTGCAGAAACAAATACCACAGTGCAGCACAATATACTGCCCTAGAAGAACCAGATACCACAGTGGACCACAATATACTGCACCAGCAGAACCAAATACCAAAATACAAAATGCTACCACCCCCACTGCAGTACTCAACTGTATCACAGTCTTGTGGATGGTGATGATACAGTTGAAATCTGGAGGACACCTTCAGCCGCTGGCCTGATGCATAGGTACCTGATGTTCCTAGCATTTATTAAAACTGAGAGTATTGGATGTACGCAGCTGGCACCCATGAGGAAGGCTTGGGCAGTCCCCTAGCATTGAAATTTCTTGTATAGTCTATGGCCAGTCCGCGTCTGACTTGGGCTCTTTGAAAGAAAATGCCCACCTGAGTCCTTGGTGCCCTATTTGTATATACATGAAAGAGCTTTTTTTGAGGATCGGAAATGGTGATAAGTAGAGATGAGCGAGCACTAAAATGCTCCGGTGCTCGTTATTCGAGACAAACTTTTCCCGATGCTCGGGTGCTCGTTTCGAGTAATGAACCCCATTGAAGTCAATGGGAGACTCGAGCATTTTTTGCAGGGGACCAAGGCTCTGCCTAGGGAAGGCTGGGTGAAAACCTGGAAACATCAGAAAATGATGGAAGCACCACGGAAATGGACAGGAAACAGCAGGGGCAGCATGCATGGATGCCTCTGAGGCTGCCTAATCCCACCATTACCCCAAATTCTCCTGCAACAGCCTGGTGGTTACCCTCATGGCAATTGTGCTCACCCAGACCAAGAAAGGTGAGGCACATACCCATCACATGTTAGGGAAGCACCCAACTAGGTGCAACGAAGGTCCATCACCCATGCCCATGCTGGCACTGCTCTCCTATTCTCAGCCACACGATGCAGGCATAAGCCTGACACAGCATGGCGGTGACACCAACAAGTGACCAAGTTAGATGAGGTAGCAGGTGAGCCACCCAAAAATTTAGCCTGACGCAGCATGGCGGTGACAACAGAGTGACCGAGTTAGACTGAGGTAGCAGGAGGTGAAGCACGGATGGTAATTCGAAGGAGAAGGAGGAGGGGTTGGAGGAAGAGGCATAGTAAGTCTGAGAAACCGTGACCGAGGAAGGCACCGCAATCCTCCAACTGGGCAGTACATAAGCAGCCCCAGGGTAATACTCGTTCAGAGTGACCGAGCTACACGACGGTAGCAGGTAGAGCACATAAAAAATTTAGCGTGGCCCTGTATGTGGACGTTGAGGGCTTGTGCATGTAGGTGGGCTGAACTTTTTTCTGCTTGCGCTCCAACGTCTGCTGTAATGACAGCTGAACGTTGCGCAGGGACACATCGGTGGACAGTGTGGAGGATCATGGAGGCGAAGGGGTGGTTTTCCGGTGGGAGGCGCTCGTGCCGGGGTCCTGGGCTGGTGGTTGACTCGCAGAGGCAGCGAGTGACACAGGGGAAGGAGCAGTGGTGGGACCCGCATGAGGGGAACGGACAGCCTTGGTTCCATAGTGTTTAGCACTCGTATACCTGCGCATGCTGGTGGTGGTTAGGCTGGTAGTGGTGGAACCCCCACTTAAAAATTTGGCATCAACTGGTACGGCTGTCAACATTGAGCTTGAACTAGTGGGGCATGTGTGGTATTGATTCTTCTCAGTTTAAAATCGTATACGTCCCCTATCTTGGGACCATATATTTCATGGATTTTTCGAACACGGAAAAGGAAAAAGAGCTTGCTCTGGCCAGGGGAGTGTCTTTTCTACTGCAGCTAAGGGGACGTGTCCATGATCTGCCTATCACAGGTCAGGAGCCAATTAAAAGAAGAACAAAAAAAAAATCTGTTCTTCTTATCAGTTCAAAATCTAATACGTCCCCTATCCGGGTAAATTGTTTGGAGAGAAGGCCTGTAGGTGGTGGGCAGGCTGGGGGGAAGGAGGTTGAGCTGGAAGAGCCAGAGGAGTGCCCCCTTGGCTAGCGTGTGTGGTTGTGACAACAGCCGGATGGAGTTCGAATGACGACGCAGGACCCCAACTTAAAAATTTAGCATCAACCAGTACGGTTGTCAACTCTGAAATTTGTCAAGTGGGGCATGTGTTGTATGCATTCTCCTCAGTTTAATACCGTATAAGGCACCTATCCGGAAAAATAGTTTGGAGAGAGAGAAAGAGAGGAAAAAGACGTATTTTTAAAAGTGACGCTCAGTATAGATCAGTTAAAGAGAAAGAAAGGATTTTATGAAATGGATTTGTATCTCTGAGAGCAAAAGAACGTATTTTTTTACGTGACGTGCAGTATCGATCACTTGGAGAGAAAAAGGGGAATGTGCAGACTTGGGCTGCTATAGTGCAAACCACTATGGCGGTGACCACAGAGTGAGCGAGTGAAACTGCGGGAGCAGGCAAAGCACATCAAAATTTATTATGGCCCTGTATGGCGGCGGTGACAAAAAAATGAGCAAGTGACACTGAGGGAGCCCAGAGGAGAAAACAGGAAGAAATCAGCTGTCATCATGGCTTCACTCACTCCTCCCTATGTGTCTTTCAGACAGGCGCGCTTCGGCACCAGGACGTCACGTATGTGGGAGGAAAGGGGTGTGTCCAGAAGTTGGCGGAGCTATGCAGATAGGTAGGCCGAAGAAGAGCATGATGGTGGGGACGGCCTGTCTCTCCAGTCGTTCGCGAGAGAGATACAGCAGGAGTGCTCCTGAATTGTGGCCAGGGCCTGGAGGCTGTCTCCTTGAGAAATGCTCAGGGTGGCCGAACGCCGGGCTCGACGGCGGACCCTTTTCGGGTTATCGATTGTCGAAATGTTGGCTTACATCAAGTTTAGTATCTGTTCTTATCAGTTGCTGTGGCTGTTGGTGGTAAAGTGGTGAGCATAGCTGCTTCCCAAGCAGTTGACCCGGGTTCGATTCCCGTCTATCGCAGGAGGCAATTAAAAGAAGAACAAAGAAAAAATCTGTCCAATATCTAATACGTCCCCTACCCGGGTAAATTGTTTGGAGAGAGGGGGCAGGGTAGGTGGGGGGCAGGCTGGGGGGAAGGAGGTTGAGCTGGAAGAGCCAGAGGAGTGCCCCCTTGGCTAGCGTGTGTGGTGGTGACAACAGCCGGATGGAGTTCGAATGACGACGCAGGACCCCAACTTAAAAATTTAGCATCAACCGGTACAGTTGTAAACAATGAGCTCGATCAAGTGTGGTATGTGTTCTATGTATTCTTCTCAGTTTAATACCGTATATGGCACCTATCCGGAAAAATAGTTTGGAGAGAGAGAAAGAGAGGAAAAAGACGTAAATTGTTTGGAGAGAGGGCCTGTAGGTGGGGGGGCAGGCTGGGGGGAAGGAGGTTGAGCTGGAAGAGCCAGAGGAGTGCCCCCTTGGCTAGCGTGTGTGGTGGTGACAACAGTTATGATAAGTTAATGATCTGCAGATCAATCTTTGGTACTGACGCTATTGTGTCCTTGTACTGTATGCCCAGGGCGGCAACATAGTTCTAATGAACAGACCTATGTATGAAGAGATGGTTGATAACTTGCTGAAGGATACGTACACCTATCAAAAATTGGGGTCTAATCCAACTGAGAATTATTTGATTGAGCTTAAAAAGATACTCACTGAAGCTAAACAATCTAATCTCATCTCTAAAGATGAATTTAAATTCCTATTCAACAGTCATCCCACCATTGCTACAATATATGCAATTCCTAAGGTCCACAAGCAAAGGCAACCTATCCCTGGTAGGCCTATTATCTCGGGGAATGGGAGCCTAACAGAGAACTTAAGCCAATACGTCGATGAATTCATCTCGGTTTTTGTTCCGAGCCTTCCATCTTACATTAAGGATACTAAGGATGCGGTCACCAGACTTCAGGAGGTTCAGGTCACAGAGGGTACTAAATTGGCAAGCTTAGATATAGAAGCTCTTTATACAAGTATCAGACATGATTTAGGAATTTCGGCTACTTCCTCATTTCTGTTTACCAAGGGCACCCAATTTATGTGAGACAGTGCCATGGAGGAGATCCCAAATGTCTGAAATTTTGCGGTATATGCAAAAAATCTTTCGGAGTGAGAAAAGGTAACCTGGATACAATTCTTCTTCAAGAAGAAACCAGGTGGATTTATAGACTAGACAGTCTTAGCCCAAAAGGTCTAAATGAGGGTTTTACCTTTTCTTCATTTTTGTAAATTACAGAATAATTGGTTGGTGACATTAACTCATTTTGAGTAAAATATTCTATTTGTTATAAAGTGAGCTTTATGGACGTTTTTCCCCTATTAAATGAATAATATAAATATAACAATAGGTAGTATTTGACACACTTATTAATCTGTAGCTGATTGGATCATTCATTGCATATGAAAAAGACTCTGCAATAATCTAATATGCCCAACCACTGATATTTTTTTGTTTAGTATAAGCTTTTGTAATATTTTCAATAATCTAATAGTGATGATCTTGGCTGGCCAGTTCACTGGAGGGATAAATGAAAAGGCATTATGTAATATATACAGTCACTTTATATAATATGTTAAATACAATAATTTGGCTGCAATATCTGTAGCTATAAGTATTACAGATGGGTCAGATAATTGATTAGTGTGATACTGTATGACTCATTGGATTCTAAAAGACACTAATGTGTCTGTTTTTTATTTGGAACAATCTCAATGCCTTATTGTAACATTGTCTGTGACTCATTAGAATTTAAACAATGAATCAGCATTAACATGTCAAAAGCTCTGTAAAGAGAGTATAATAATGCTGCAATCTGAAGGTGTCATTATAATATCTAAGACCTCATAGTGTTTGAGCTTAACAAAGCTGAGGGCAGTCAAAGAGCTAGCGCAGCCGGCAGTGCGCAGGACATGCGCAGTGGTGACAAGTGTATGTCTCGCTTCTAAGTCAGGACGCAGTCTCGGAGCGAGTGATGGAGGTGAGTAAAGTCTATGTCCTGGCGCATGGGTGGCTAGCGCAGAACGTCATTGGTGATTATTGACGTGGAGCAACCCCATTGGAAGTTACTATTTTTAGAAAATAGGGGGAACCTCACGATATTTAAAGTGATTGGGTTACAAGTGAATGACGAGTAGAGACATGATCCGACTGGCATATTCAGATACGTTAGCAACTCTGTCAATCAAAGGCATTAACCTTTATATAGGGGTCATATAACGTCCTTTTTCAAGTCTGCCCATACCCCTGAAGAAGCCAGAATAGCTGGTGAAACATGTTGGGGGGCAGAAGGAGGTTTTAAAGTTCTGCTATCTGATGTGAGCAGCTTTTGATTTCAATTAGCAGTATAGCGCTTCATGATATCAGATATAGCAAGTCTCATTGGTGAAGGAACCTTTAGAGACCGTGTTACAAGTGTGTCGGGTGTAGTGAGGTGGGAGAGGTGCACATCCCCACCATCACACGTACACCAAAGAGATATTCTGATACTGCACGCACGGAAGGCAGTGATTTTAATAGGTGTGCTCACAGTTATGCACTTTTAGCTGAATAAATAAAAGTTACATTTTATTTAAAGTTATGGGTAATTGGCTATATTTAGTCGTGTGTTATATAAACGTATAAATACCCTTACCCAGATAAGGCCCTATTTGTTTATTAGGGCCTGTAGGGGGCCCTCCGGAAAAATTGTCGTAAAAGAGTGCCAGTTGGCCCTCTAAAAAATTGCGTTTTGGGTCAGCGTTAGGCAAAGACGACAAGGAGGAGGAGTAGAGAAGAGGAATCGGATACATAAGTAATGTTAATCTTTAGCTGCTTTCCCCTGGAGGAGATTTGAATTCCGTGGAAATCCAGGCTTTGTTCATTTTAATAAGCGTCACCGCTGTCAGTTGACAGGCGTGTACGCTTATCGGTGATGATGCCACCAGCTGCACTGAATACCCGCTCTGACAACACGCTAGCGGCAGGGCAGGCCAGCACCTCCAAGGCGTACAGCGCCAGTTCAGGCCACGTGTCCAGCTTTGAAACCCAGTAGTTGTATGGAGCAGAGTGATCGGTCCGGACGTTGGTATTGTCAGCTAGGTAACTCCCTCACCATCTTTCTGTAAAGCTCACCCCTACTCTGCCGAGACTGGGGACAGGTGACAGTGTCTTGCTGGGGTGACATAAAACTGGCAAAGGCCTTGGAGAGCGATCCCCTGACAGTGCTGGACAAGCTGCCTGCTCGCCTACTCTCCCCCGCTACTTGGCCCACAGAAGCACGCCCTCTGCCGCTAGCGGTGTCAGATGTGAAGGATTGTTTCAGCTTGTGCACCAGGGCCTGTTGATATTGATTCACTCTCATACTCCTTTCCTCTACAGGGATGAGAGTGGAAAGGTTCTGCTTGTACCGTGGGTCCAGGAGAGTGAACACCCAGTAATCGGTGTTTGAAAAAATTCTTCTAACGCGAGGGTCACGGGATAGGCAGCCTAACATGAAGTCTGCCATGTGCGCCAGAGTCCCAACACGTAAGAATTCCCTCTCCTCACTGGCCTGACTCTCCATTTCCTCCTCCTCTTCAGCCCAAACACGCTCAAGAGTTAAGAAGGACTGAGCATTGGTACCCTCTTCTGTCTCGCCGACATTCTCCTCCTCTTCCTCCTCTTCCTCCTCATCCTCATCCCCCTCCTCCGATACGCGCTGAGAAACAGACCGGAGGGTGCTCTGGCTATCAAGCGACGTATCTTCCTCCACCGTCTCTTGTGACAAGCGCAAAACTTCCGACTTCATGCTGAGCAGTGAATTTTTCAACAGGCAAAGCAGCGGGATGGTGAGGCTGATAATGGCGGCATCGCCGCTGACCATCTGTGTTGACTCCTCAAAGTTGCTCAACACCTGGCAGATATCAGACATCCACGTCCACTCCTCATTGTAGACTTGAGGAATCTGACTGACCTGACTACCAGTTCTGGTGGAAGTTGACATCTGGCCGTCTACAATCGCTCTGCGCTGCTGGTAAACTCTGGATAACATGTTTAATGTCGAATTCCATCTTGTGGGCATGTCGCACAACAGTCGGTGAGCGGGCAGTTGTAGGCGGCGCTGCGCTGCCCTGAGAGTGGCAGCATCTGTGGTCGACTTGCGGAAATGCGCACCTTGGTGAGCAAATCAGACAGATTGGCGTATGTCTTGAGGAACCGCTGAACTATGAGATTGAACACGTGGGCCAGGCATGGCACATGTGTCAGTCTGCCGAGTTGCAGAGCCACCACCAGGTTACGCCTGTTGTCACACACAACCATGCCTTGCTTGAGGTTCAGCGGTGCCAGCCACAGATCGGTCTGCGCCGTGATGCCCTGTAATAGTTCTTGGGCGGTGTGCCTTTTGTCACCTAAGCTCAGCAGTTTGAGGACCGCCTGCTGGGGCTTAGCAACGGCACTGCTGCTGCGCCTAGAGCTACTGACTGAAGGCGCCGTGCCCACGGATAGTAATTCGGAGGAGGAGGTGGAGGAGGGGTCGGAGGAGGAGGCATAGTATGTCTGAGAGACCGTGACCGAGGTAGGCCCTGCAATCCTCGGTGTGGGCAGTACATGAGCGGCCCCAGGGTCAGACTTGGTCCCAGCCTCCACCAAGTTAACCCAATGTGCCGTCAGTGATATATAGTGTCCCTGCCCAGCAGCACTTGTCCACGTGTCCGTGGTTAGGTGGACCTTCTCAGAAACAGCGTTGGTCAGGGCACGGATGATGTTCTGTGACATGTGCTGGTGTAGGGCTGGGACGGCACATCGGGAAAAATAGTGGCGGCTGGGGAAAGAAATACCGAGGGGCAGCCACCGCCATGAGGTTGCGAAACGCCTCGGTCTCTACCAGCCGATAGGGAAGCATCTCCAGGCTCAGCAATTTGGAGATGTGAACGTTGAGGGCTTGGGCATGTGGGTGGGTGGAACTGTATTTCCACTTGCGCTCCAGCGTCTTCTGTAAAGACAGCTGAACGCTGCGCAGGGACACATTGGTGGACGCTGTGGAGGATCGTGGAGGCGAAGGTGTGGTTTTCCGGCGGGAGGCGCACGTGCCGGGGTCCTGGGCAGGGGGTTGACTAGCAGAGGCAGTGAGTGACACAGGGGAAGGAGCAGTGGTGTGACCCGCAGGAGGTGAACGGCCTTGGTTCCATTGAGTGGGGTGTTTAGCACCTAGTGTGGCACAGGTTGCACACCATAGTCCTTTGGTCATCCTCACTTTCTTTAAAGAACCTCCAGACTTGCGAACATCTAGGCCTCGCCACGGGAGCTTCACTATGTGAAACAGTTGCTGCTGATGCACCAGCTCTGGCCCTGCTTCTCCCTCTGGCCATACCACTGCCTCTTCCAACCTGTTCTGGTGCAGCACTCGCCTCCGCCTCAGAAGCACTGTTATCACTCGGCTTATCAACAGAGCTTGGGTCAGTAACCTCGTCATCCTCCGATTCCTCAGTCTGCTCCCCCCTCGGACTTCCTGTCCTGACAACAACTTCACCACTGTCTGACAACCGTGTCTCCTCATCGTCCAACACCTCTTTACAAACTTCTTCCACTAAGTCAACAATGTCATCACCCACAGACTGAGACAGTTGGAAAACTTGGGCATCGGGAAAGAGGTCAGCAGCAACCTGAGAAGTGATTTGCGACTCTGGGAAGGGTCCAGAAAACAGTTCCTCAGAGTATGCCGGATCGCATTCCAAATTTTCCTGGGAGGGGGCAGACTGGGGGGAAGGAGGTTGAGGTGGAGGAGCCAGAGGAGTGCTCCCTTGGGTAACGTGGATGGACTGCGTGGACGACTGACTGGTGGACAAATTACTTGAAGCATTGTCCGCAATCTACGACATCACCTGTTCGCACTGTTGTGGTTTCAACAGTGCTCTACCACGTGTCCCTGTAAGTTCAGACATGAAGCTAGGCCTCTGCAGTAATTGAATGCCCACACCCTCGTCCTTGACCCTTAGCCCTGGGGTTCAACATTTTCTGTATATAAGTGTATTATATATACCAAAAAAAAAAATGGGCCTGCTGTACTGAAACCCACAAACTTGTTCAATCTGAACAAGTTAATATATAGGTGGATAAGTTAGAGCAAAATTTTATTACGTACCGTGCAGTATGGAGCAATTACACTGAAACTATTAGATTAGGCAGACTTGGTCTGTTTAAGTGCAACCCAGACAAATGTTGCACAGAGATTTTTCTAATGTAGCTGTATAAGTGAGAGCAAAAGACCGTATTTTATTACGTGACATACAGTATGGGTCACCTGGACAGAAAATACGGATTGTGGTTTGTGGTGACTGGACAGCTGAACTGTGACACACAGAATGGTTCCACACAGCTGTATGAAATGGATTTGTGTCACTGAGATTAAAAAAAAAAAAAAAAACAAAGTTTTTTTTTGTTGTTTTTTTTTGTTTTTTTTTTACGTGACGTGCAGAATATATCAGAGAGCAAAATCAGCCCCTGCTGACTGTGGCTATTTTCACTGCAACCCAGACAAATGTCGCACAGAGATTTTTCTAATGTAGCTGTATCAGTGAGAGCAAAAGACCGTATTTTATTACGTAACATACAGTTTGGGTCACCTCGACAGAAAATACGGATTGTGGTTTATGGTGACTGGACAGCTGAACTGTAACACAGAATGGATCCACACAGCTGTATGAAATGGATTTGTATCACTGAGATTTAAAAAAAAAAAAAAAAAAAAAGTTTTTTCTTTTTGTTTTTTTGTTTTTTTTACGTGACGTGCAGAATATATCAGAGAGCAAAATCAGCCCCTGCTGACTGTGGCTATTTTCACTGCAACCCAGAAAAATGTCGCACTCAGAATTTTCTAATGTAGCTGTATCAGTGAGAGCAAAAGACCGTATTTGATTACATGACGTACAGTATGGGTCACCTGGACAGAAAATACGGATTGTGGTTTGTGGTGACTGGACAGCTGAACTGTGACACACAGAATGGTTCCACACAGCTGTATGAAATGGATTTGTATCACTGAGAGCAAACAAAAGGATTTTGTACTGTGACTTCCACTATCTATCAGTTAGACAGAAAAAAATCTTCTGCAGACTGTGCCTTTTTCAATGAAACACAAAAAATTGTCCCACTTAGCTGTTTGAAATGGATGTGTGTCACTGAGAGCCAAAAAATAAACTTTTTACAGTCTCCCTGCAAAATGCTGCAAATATGGCGGTAGCTGCACTACTAGTGCCAGCAAGCCCAGCCACAAGCAGATAAAAAAAAGGGTCTTGTAGCCCTAACAAGGGCTGTTGGGTTATTTTAGAATCACTCATGCCTAAAAATCTAACACAAATCTAGTAGAACACCCTAACACTCTCCCTGTATCACACTGCAGATCTGTCCCTAACGGCATCCAGGCAGCGACTGAGCCGAGCACCGCGGGCAGTCACTAGTATATTCCAGGGTCACCTGATCAGGCCAGCCAACCCCTGCTATCGACATGTAAGGGCCCCACGTGATGCTGGGTGTACCGCAGAGTCTCCTGGCTTGTGATTGGCTGAGTTTATAGCCGCCAAAAATTCAAAAGGCGGGAGATGCCATTTCCTCGAGCATGGCGAGATACTCGTCCGAGTAGCGAGCACTTACGAGTACCCTAATACTCGAACGAGTATCAAGCTCGGACGAGTATGCTCGCTCATCTCAAATGATAAGGTAATAAAAGGTTTGATTTTAACAATGTATAAGTGTAATACAGTACATTGGTAGTAGTTACAGACGTAAAATATAGGTGACAAACTCCCTTTCAAGGTGTATTCTCACCTCAGACATTTACGTGATGCCCACAGGATATCTCATAAAGGTCTGATAGATGTGAGTCCCACCTTTGGAACCTGTATCTGTCTGTAGAGTCCACCTCTGATGGCTCACCTGACTCTGTCCCACTGGCTGCCTCATCTCACAAACTGCAGAAACAACATATGTTACCATGCAATGTAGTTTCTATAACCTCTCAAAGTTGCTGGTGGTGTTTTAAGAGCCACCAATGGTTCTGTAGTATTGTAGTACTGGGGCTGTCATAGTGAGCTACCTGTGAAGGGCAGTCTAACAGGCAGCCGGGGAAAATACCATAGACTGCAATATAATACTATTGAAGCCTATGTATCACATCTCATACGGCAGATAACGGACATGCGGCACATAGGGAAGGGAAGAGGAGTAACCTTCCACTAGGGAGAGGGAGGTGTGGTGACCCCCTAGCTCACCTGGCACTGGCACCTGGCTGCCCTGATGTCCCTAGATGGACTTCTAACCCATATGCCAATCACGTGCCTCGTTCCTAGCTTACCCTGAAATAAGCCCTAGGTAGTGAGTTGGGCCATGGGAGCACTTGTCATCGCCACTGACACACATAGTCAAAATGTAAAAATGTCTTAAAAATAAAAAAACACAAAGTATTAAAAATTCAAACCATCTTACCTTTCCCAATTTTACATATAAAAATAAACAATAAAAAAATAATAGGCAAGTTGTATGTAAATCATAAAAAACTAGAGATCATCCTGAAAAAAACAAGCCCTCCTAAGGCTCTGTAGACAAAAACATTAAAAAGTTCTAGGTGTCCAAATATGGCGATGTAAAGAATTTTTTTTTATTTTTCAAAGGTGTTTATATTTTTAAAGTAGTAGAACACAATAAAAACTTTAGACATTTGATATCACTCTAAACCGCGACCTGCAGAATAAGCTCATCATGTCATCCTTAGCCTATAATGAACACCATAAAAACAAAACCCCCCAAAACTGTACAAGATATAGTGAATTGAATGGTGCTATTAAAAATATATCTTGTCCTGCAAAAATTAAGCCCTTATAAAGCTGTGTGAACGGAAAAGTTAAAAGAAGATGAGGAAGAAAAAATTAAATAACAAAAATATAAATTGGCAGGGGTTAAGAAAGCAAAGAAATCTTCAAAACATAGACAGTAAAGGTGTCCAAATATGGCAATGCAAAGAAAATTTTTATTTTGCAAAGGCTTTTATATCACTGTACTGACCTGCAGAATAAGCTCATCATGTCACTCAGCATATAATGAACAACATAAGAAAAAAACAAAAAGCCAATACAAGATAATTGAGCAGTGCCATTAAAAAGTACAACTTGTCCCACAAAAAAGAAACCCAGTCCTAAGGCTTGTGAACGGAAAAGTTAAAGTCATAGGTCTTGGAAGGCTGGAAGGAAATAAAATTAAAATTAAAAAATGAAAAGCGGTTTGCGTTAAGAAAGTAAAAAACAGTAAAGGGAGTAATCCCTAGGATGATGTTCACTAGGGCCTCCATATTCTTTGCCGCAAGACACAATATGCAGTATATTTTTTTTAAATTCAGTAGATACAAAACTATACATATATTGGTCATAGTCCGAAATGAGTTCCTCCTGTCCAAACCAGTGGGTCAATGATAAAACAGCCACAAATTTGGCATTTTCATTGAAAGTCTACTTGTCTATAAGAGTGGATTGCTTGGATCCTACTTGTCTAATCTGGAAAATAATTTGAGATAATGCGCTGGAAAAGTTGAACGGGCTGGAATTCTGACTGTCGTCTTGAATCTTTGCAGGTAGACGTGCGCTTTATTTTTCTCTATCGCATGCTAAAGTAAATAGATTGGTTATTGAAGTCTCCCTGCAGGCTTTATTCAAGCAATTGCAGGTGGAACAGGCAGGTAACATCACCAAAGGGAATTGATGTCAAATCCGCAACTTATAGTCACAAATTATGTCAGCAATCAGTTGGTAAAATAAAGAGATTTCATGCGTATATTTAGTAAACCAACATGACAATGTCATATACAATTGGAGCTAATTAAGCCAACGATACCTTCCTATATCGAAGCCTTGAGGCTGCAATGCAGCGCAATATCCCGGTTAGCCAGGGAGTGCATCTTTGCAAATTTTGATTGATGGTCCTTCAGTCCCCACTTTTAAAAGAAATTTACGTCAAAATGTCATGTCAATGTAGAGATGTGTTTTCCTAGTTAGCGTTTGATTGTTCTCTGCTCCTCCTGACAGAGTCATAGACATGTATACTCCTTTTCTTCTGCGCTTTCCCCAAAGATAACTGTAAATATCTATAATGCAGTCCTGTTAGAGGGTATTAATCTGGCACTACAGTGACAACTGCTATGTACGCATGAAAAAGACCCTTAATGAATAAAATCGGAGATGGGGGTGGGCGGTCGGCTTCGTTTGAATAATAGTGATGGTTAATTTAATGAGAAAATGTATCTCAAAATTTAAACTGACTGTCAAAATAAAGCGTGAAAATGGTTATTTCAACTTGCTTTAAGATTATTGATAATTATACCTCCGGTAGTTGGGTGACATTGCTTTACTGCAGCCACATCATTTACATATGGTAGGACTAGTCTAGCATAAGTGCAATTAAAGCCAAGCTACATTATGTTACTTTATGCTCATTATTTAAATTTGAATTCCAGACACAGTACATATAGTACAGCCGGTAATGGGACATGATATAAATACGCTACCTTGTGACAGTTGAGTTACAAAGAACACGGTTCCTTTAAAAACTATACAAACTTTATTGACCCCACATGCAAGACTAGTACTGGCCCAGGAAGTTCAAGTTATACTTCTACAAAAACTAACCTACCTCTTACTTACAACCTTTTTCACACAAGCGTATCATAGAAACATAATTTATAAGGCTGAAAAAAGACATCTGTCCATCCAGTTCAGCCTGTTATCCTGCAAGCTGATCCAGAGGAAGGCAACAAAAAAAAAAAAACACCCTGTGAGGTAGAAGCCAATTTTCCTCACTTTAGGGGAAAAAACTCTGACTTCAATCAGGCAATCAGAATAACTCCCTGGATCAACGACCCCTATCTAGTAGCTATAACATGTAATATTACTACACTCCAGAAGTACATCCAGGCACCTCTTGGACTCTTTTAGTGAATTCACCATCACCACTTCCTCAGGCAGAGCGTTCCATAGTCTCACTGCTCTTACTGTAAAGAATCCTCTTCTATGTTTGTGTACAAACCTTCTTTACTCCAGATGCAGAGAATGTCCCCTCGTCACAGTCACAGTCCTGGGGATAAATAGATGATGGGATGTACTTACCCTTGATATATTTATACATAGTTATTAGATCTCCCCTCAGTCGTCTTTTTTCTAACATCAATAACCCTAATTTTGATAAGAATTTTTAATAATTTTTAATACTTTCTGGGTACTGTAGTCCACCCATTCCAGTTATTACTTTAGTTGCCCTCCTCTGAACCCTCTCCAGCTCTGCTATGTCTGCCTTGTTCACAGGAGCCCAGAACTGTACACAGTACTCCATGTGTGATCTGACTAGTGAATTGTAAAGTGGCAGGACTATGTTCTCACCATGCGCATCTATGCCCCTTTTGATGCAACGAATGTATCGAAATCCGTCCGTATTCCAGATGGATTCCAGACAATATACCATCCGTATTGTCATCAGTACTCCATCAGGAATTCATCTGGCTTTACATGGGTATTCTTTATATTTGTTTTGTGGCGTATTGGATATGCTTTTTTTTAGATCTGTATATGATGTGGATTTTTTTGCTGTTTTTAAAAGTTGCATTGCTATTAATGGTTGTGAAATGCTGCTGTGTATTTTGTTGGCTTTTGCCCTGTTGGTGGTGTGGTCACGTAAAAATTTGCCTATTCGGGAAAAACCTTGATGATTTGGTAGCTCAGAACGGAAGTAGGGGTCATTTTTCTTTTTTATCTTTTGTTAAAGGAGTATTTCCTTCTGAGTCAATGGGGGCATATCTCTAGGATATGCCCCGATTGTCTGATAGGTGTGGGACCCACCGTCAGGATCTGCACCTACATCGAGAACAGAGCAGAGAAGGTGGTGGCCAGAGTCTGGCTACCTCCAAGCTCTTGCGTTGCCATTGCTCACATTCATTTCTATGGGAACGATGGAAATAGCCGAGCCAGCTCAGCTATTTTTGGCGGCCCGATAGAAATGAATGGAGGTGTATCTGCACCTATCAGACAATGGGGGCATACCCTAGCAATATGCACCCAGTGTCTGAGATGGGAAAAGCCCTTTAAGTCATGGTGACACATTTTTTAGTCTTTGTCAAATGACAGTTGCTTTTTCTAATTTCCTTCTGAATTTTCTTCATCCCCATCTAACGCTGGTGAACACCCATATGAGGGAATGTATTTCTTCAGACGAGCGAATACTTGTGCAGTACCCCAGATCTGGATCTGCAACGTTTTGGTTTGTTATGGAATGTTTGTAATATTAATTCTATGTACAAGCGCAGAGTTAACAATCCTGGCGCAGCCCTCTCTGGAGCTAAGAGTATGGGTCGGCTCCATCCCTGACTCCAGAAGTTTCCAGTAAGGGCAACTGTAGAGAGGTAGGAAGAAGTAGCAGTCTCTATGTGCTCCTCTCCCATACGCTCCAGCTCCAGGCCCTGGAGCCTTGGTCACCTCAATGAACTCCAGGAGACGCAAGCAAGTAAAAAAATTAAAGGAGAAGGATTGGCATGCAAGCAAGTAAAAAAATTAAAGGAGAAGGATTTGCATGGCTACAGTGAGAGAGAGAGACTCACTGGCCAATTTCCCAAACTGTGCGTGCCACACAGGATGGGAAGCATATATGAGTTACGGTAGGATCTCGTTTTTATTGAATTTTTTTGTCGAAAAACAACAGTGTACAGAAGATACTACAAAAAGGATATTGAGTTCATTGAAACAAATTCTTCACAAACATGATACTATTAGTGCAAAGCAGAATCTGCTAGGCAAATTTTCCAACCAAAGATTTGACCAAAGATTTGGACTTTCCAAATACAACACCTCTGTTATATAAACTTTATGTCATAGCTACAGATGAGGCATTTGCTTTTCTACCAAACTTGTAAGGCCTGTTTCTAAACGTGGGCTGAATATCAGAAGTAGAGTGTATAACTTCCAGCTAGCGAGAGCATGGTGCTATATGTTATGTGCCTTTAGCATTCTTATTACAAAATGGGGTTGTTTCTATCTGCCATCCAGCTTAATATTGAAAATATGGATGGATGCAGTCATCAAAGCCTGCTGTGTGCTGCATAATTTTATTAAAACTCAGCAGGGCTGCAACGTTGAAAATGTTGAGAGCCTAACTCATCTCTCTCTCTAACACGTCACAATGTCTGGACTTTCTGTTCGTGACATGCTTGCAGA
Organism: Rhinella marina; assembly: GCA_900303285.1. NCBI lineage: Eukaryota > Metazoa > Chordata > Amphibia > Anura > Bufonidae > Rhinella > Rhinella marina. The sequence continues at coordinate 11,295 of ONZH01020923.1, read as the reverse complement.
TTGTTTTGTATCACCACACTGTGCACTTCCATGGCAAGATGCTTACATTTAGTTAATATTATGCACATTATAATTTCAAGCACTTATTTGTTGTTTGTGAATACATTTTTGATTCAATAATGAATTATTTTGGTGTTTAAGTTTAAGTTCCCTATGTGTGTGAAAATTGTGAAGAACTCAGAAGTAATGACATAAGGTTCATAACATTACCCTCTGTGAGGTTAGAAGTTGAAAGATTTGTAATTTAAAACTTTACTATTGCAAATTGTCTTGAGAAATGAAAATGTTTCATTACAATCCTCATTTATTGGCATTTTTAATTTACATTTTTGAAGTCTAGTTTTACACTAGGGTTAAAACCTGCCAGCAATGGCCTGCCAGAGTTTATTGTATAGACAGATACTGTCTTTCCCTGCTGGAGCCCATCGACTATAATGAGACCTGGCAGGGATCCAGCCTGTTTATGGACACAATTTTTTACCTAAATTCTGCTCCGGCCTTTTCCGGCTATGCCGGATATGATGAACTGCTGGAACAGCCTGCTGAATGGTTGTAATTAGGGATGAGCAAAGCAAGCTTCGGATCCTAGATCTGGTGTGTTACAGAAAAAGCCATCAGACAACGCATGAAATATATAAGAGGCAGAATGCATTCAATTTAAAAGTCTGAGGAGCACTTTGGGGTTGAGAAGAAGTTGACAAATAAGATGTCACTTCAGTAGGGCAATGGGTTGCCTGATAAGGATGGCACTGTATTTATGATGTCTGATTGTATGTTGGCTGGAAGTATGTGTCAGTTGTAGAGACTTTTGTGCTGTGTGGTTGTGATTGACGGGAATTTAATTTACAGCTACACACTTGTGTACTGCATGTGTCACGCGAGGTCGGCGTCGTGCTCCCTCTGCACGACGTCGCCGGACCTCTCCGCCCCCTAGAGACGAGCAATAGGGAATTGAAGTGCTGATCTTGTCAGCCAGCACTTCATGAGTTAATTCTCTGTTTGGGTTTAGCCTTGTGGTGCTGATCACACCACATGGCTACTTTACATATTGTTTGGACAGCTTGCTCCGCCTCAGGTCATGTGATGCTGGCCACATCACATGATCCTGGGCGGGCTATTTAAAGATGGCAACTGCCTCACTCAGATGCCTGTGATTAGTCTTCTGAGATCAGTGCTGTGTGTTGGACCTTGCTGTTGGATTATTGGTGTATTGGATTTTGGCTTTGGACTTAGACTACGCTTTTGTGATTCCCCCCGGTATTTGACGTGACCTCCTGTTCTTGACTTGGCTTGCTGACGATTCTGCTGTTGTGTTTGTTTCTGTCTGTGTTCGTCTTTCCCTGTGTTCCCTTCCCTTCCCTGTGCACGTACTCAGCATAGGGACTGTCTCCAAGTTACGGTTTTGTCGCCTAGGGCATCTACTGTAAGTAGGCAGGGAAAGAGGTGGGGTTCAGACAGGGCACACTATCCCTTGTTTCCCTGTCGTGACAGCATGTGTCATGTGTATATATATGATGGGAAGAATATCTATGATCAGGTGGATGGTTGGATGAGACCAGAGATTAGTGGTTTGAAATAAATGGAATACTGCAGACCAAGATGCACCATGTCGGCTGGGTTAGCATGTTGTGTGTAGGTGTTATATGACATTGTTGTCCTGCCATAACTGACCTCACATGAAGTAGGTGAACATCTAGATGTCCACTTAAGTTGAAGTGCAAATGTTGTGGATTGACTACTAAATAGACCAGGGCCACATGCAGGAGCTGGCCCAGATACAGTGCACAAAGAGATTGCTGGCCCACTGTATGGACAAGGGGTAGGTCCAGGTAATGATCTTGGTCCTGGAACAAGACCTGATCATGTGGGATCAGGTCTACTTGAATGGACATGGGATGAAGGTAGTCTACAGACATCTCCCTGATGAGTATTGTCTTGCTGGGTCTCAAACTGCACACCCACAGGGAGATGTTCTAATAGCCATCTTGTGACGTATTTCAGTAGGTCCATAGGAACATTAAGAGACAGACATGCATCCACTGGGGCAATAAGGGCGCATTCTACAGGTGGCCTCAACACTTTAGGTACATGGTATATATTGGAGGCCAGGCTATGGCAAGAAACATGAGCATAATCTTTCCTAGTAGATCAGGGCATGAAGGTACCAACCTGTCCATCCAATTCATCACCTATATCAGGGCAGGTGATGCCCTAGGTACTCTGCCTTTAGCTCTCTCCGCAATGGTAGAGGTCAAGAAGTGGTGAAATTTGCATCAACAGTAGATGAAGTTGTGGGTGGCCGAGAAGCAGCACCACGGAGGCTTTCTTGTGGCTCAACAGAATCACAAGCTTCTGTTGGCGCATTTCCCATGCTGTTGTTCCTGTACTTGGTCAGATTCTTTGGGCATTGTTGGCGGAAAATTACTGTCATGACTATAATTGTAAAAGGAAACCATACATTTAAAAAGTTGTGTACTCTATAATATTATGCTTAACTTTTCAGCAATTTTCAAGTAATTTTCCGAAATGTCCGTGTATGCAAAAACAATGCCCTCTTCCCCTCCAACAAAACTTATTTTGTTAATTCACAGTTCATACATCAGTACTAGTGTTGAGCGAATAGATGTCCACAAAGTGTACTTCGATCCAAATTTCAGGGAAAATTTGTTTCGCCGCAAAGCCAAATTTCGTTGTGCTTCATGGTAACAAATCGATTTCCCTGAAATGATGCTCACCTCATCCATTTGAGTGTGAAGAGCCAGCCGTTGACATTCAAGATCCTGCCCGAAATCCAGTGCATGGTGACGTACAAAGTGACTTACAAAGATATGCGCTTTGTGAAGTAGTTAGTCACAAAGTGATCTTTTTTGTAAAGTTCTGCAAAGCAGCTACAGTAAGTGGTCATCTCCCAAATGCATAGCTGAATCAGTTTACAGATAAACACTTGGTCTCATAATTCCACGTTATAAGAAACAATAGCTGTTGCAAATACATGTAAGGGTGCTTGATTAAGGGAGCAGCCCCACTGCACCCTTCTTGAGCCACCATCATTTGAGAAATTGATCACAATCACCAGAGATGAGCAAAGTTTTGAAAATTTTGATTTGGGCGCTTCGCCGAATTTCTTTCCAAGTCTCATAAAGTATATAGAACAAGACAGGCTATTCACTCCAATTTGGGAATCAAGACCTAATGGAATTGTTTATCTATTAAACAAAGTGGACACCCCAATAACAGTAGAACGAGACAGGATATTCACCCCAATTTGGGAATCAGATATCCCAATTTGGGAATCCTCTGGATACGTCATCAATATCAGATAGGTAGGGGTCAAACTCCCGCCCCCCCCGCCAATTATCTGTTTAATGCGGCCACAGTGAGTGCAATGGCAATGGCTCTCACCGGAGCACAACAGTCTTTTCAAACAGCTGATTGGCTGGGATGCCAGGAGTCTGACCCCCACCGATCTGATATTGGGGACCTATCCTGAGGAGCTCCTGAGGTCATCAATATCAAAATCTTGGAAACCCCTTTAATAATTTTTCATACTGATATGGCATCCAAGAGAAAATGTTGGGAGATGTCATCACATAGTCTACACTGTTCATTTACAAAGATCGCATGCAGCGTGCATTATTTATATATAAACCTTTATCAAGAAAATGATATTCATTCTATTATTCTACAATTCTAAAGTTTTCCATCTGAAGGTTTTGCTGTAGGCACATTACTGGGTTAAACCATGAGTCTTCTTATTTGATTAAAATGTGTAATATTTAAACACTGCTAAAAATATTAAAATTATTTCGAATTCAGTGAAAGAATAAAATGTAAAAGTAGAATATCGAAAATTGTAAAAAATAGAATGGAAAAGAAAGCAACAATGTTCATGATGGAGTGTATTTCACATCCTGCTGTGCAATTTCAAAAGCACCAAACTGCATAGTCGTTTTGGATAGAAGGTAAAATAGTCCCCCCAGGGCGATCTCATGGTATGTTTGTTACTCCCAAAAGTAAAAAAAAAGCCTATTCTCTGCTAACTGATCAGGAGGTGTCATGTATATCCAGTCTGTTAGGATGCACATATTCTACAAGCCGTAGCTAAGTAGACAGGAGTAAATCAGGTCTGATTTATTGGTGACATGCTATCCTACTGCATCGATGTCTTGTCTTTGGTTTGCTGCAGAGCTCCTATTTAGGAAAGATTAATTTTGAATCTGTGTCACCCATGTGTCTCCACAGGTATAAGATCTGTCATCCAGGCTGTCACTGGTAACATAAAGGAATCCTGCTTGCGAGTGCAGGATGCCATAAAGAATCTTCGGCAATAAGAAGAGGCAGCGAGACAGAGAGGGAGAACATGTGTTTTATTTTAAAGCCAAAGCACACGAGAAACAAGAAAATTGGTTTTGGCTCCGAACCTTGCTTATTTAGAGGTGAAAAACAGTCACACCGCTTACAAATATTTGTTCGTTTCCCGCAGAATGTAGAAAGAGTTAAGCAAAGATCGTTTGGCATTGATACATTAGGACCTCAGCGATCAGTCTTAATCTTGGCAGCTCTTATGAGCCGAGGAAGAGATTTTTAACAACCAAACCATAAGCAAGATAAAATGTCAACAGTTTCCAGGAAGGGCTTTTCAATGAGCCAAGATGACTTGTCTGTGCTGCAGGCATTAGGACAACATATGTCATTGTGTTTGAGACTGGAGAGCAAAGAGATATGCCATGTTGCTATGATAACGGTGCCAGTATTTTTAACTGTCTTAACTCCATCAGTCCCAAAAATATAAGCTCTATGAGCTTTCATCTCTGCTGATCATATGATGCCCCATAACCTCAATTTGATACTTCAAGGCACTTCATAGCCAACTACCATTTTTGGTGGGGTATATGGAGTTAACGGTATTTCCAGGGCTAAAATAGTAATGAGTCTGACAGATCTAGTCAGATATTTATGGTCGGCCATAAGGATAGATCATCAGTGTTGTAGTCCCCAAAAAACCCTTCCAGTCTAGTCCTAAGTTAAACTCACATTAGCTACAGCACTTCAGACCAGAAATAAAAGAAAAATTACATAGTCAGGGAAGTTCAAGAGGCCCAATCTTAAAGAACTGCTTGAGTCATCTACTCTTCTGCTGGTCACCACCCCATCACCATCGTCTCATAGATTTATCATACTTAGGCTTGTTTCACAAGCAAATCCGGCAGTCTGTTCCTTGAATATCGTGCACTACCGTGCTCTTCCATGATACTGTCCAGCCCCATTCACTGTAATGGGGACCATCGGAGATCCGGTCGCAACCCAGCAAATATACCGAGGAGCGGCCGGACAAATAAGCTGTTGATGCTGTTGCGCACATCAGTTTTTGTTCAGCAACCCCTCTGCATATTTGCCAGATACCTACTGAATCTCCGCCAGTTCCCATTGTAGTGAACGGGGCTGGACAGTATCTCGTCAGTGCACAGTAGTACCAAGTATCATGGATCCGGCAGGCTCAGACATGGGATTCAGCCAGTTCACTCAGGTTTTCCAGATTTGGATGTCAAAATTACAGATCCGGCTGGCAGCTGGAGATGAGCCTTTCCACTCCTTTTTAAAAGTTGGGTGGTATGTGGGGTTGGGTATGTGTGTGTAGTGTATATGTGGTGTATCTATATGTGTGTGTGTGTACCATGTATTGGTGTATTTATGTGTGTGTGTGTAGTGTATATGTGGAGTATTTATGTATGTGTACCATGTATATGGTGTACTTATGAGTGTGTAGTGTAGATGTGGTGTATTTATGTATGTGTACCATGTATATGGTGTATTTATGAGTGTGTAGTGTATATGTGGTGTATTTATGTATGTGTACCCAGGCATGAGATTCAGCCAGTTCCCTCCGGTTCTCCAGATCCGGTTGTTAAAATTATAGCCGGATCGGAGAACCTGGTTACCGGCTGAATCCCAATCCGGTGCGGCAGCAGGAGATGAGAGCTTCCATTTTCCTGCCCGCGCTGCACTAGCCTGACCTCGTACAGCGTCAGGACGTAGTGCGCGCATTCTGACCTGACGCTGCACACAGTCAGGTGACAGTGCAGCACGGGCAGAGAAGATAGAGGAGCGCCGGACTGGAGCGGCTGATCTGAGGATGGGGGCACAATGGGCTGATCTGAGGTCTGATGGGGGCCACAGTGGGCTGATCTGAGGTCTGATGGGGGCCACAGTGGGCTGATCTGAGGTCTGATGGTGGCACAATGGGCTGATCTGATGGGGCACAGTCGGCTGATCTGAGGTGTGATGGAGGCACAATGGGCTGATCTGAGGTCTGTTGGGGCACAATGGGCTGATCTGAGGTCTGATGGGGGCACAATGGGCTGATCTGAGGTCTGATGGGGGCACAGTGGGCTGATCTGAGGTCTGACGGGGGCTCAATGGGCTGATCTGAGGTCTGATGGGGCACAATGGGCTGATTTTAAGTCTGATGGGGGCACAGTGGGCTGATCTGAGGTCTGATGGGGGCACAGTGGGCTTATCTGAGGTATAATGGGAGCACAGTGGGCTGATTCAAGGTCTGATGGGGGCATAGTGGGCTGATCTGAGGTCTAATGGGGGCACAGTGTATTGTATTTGTTCCCGTTTTGTTTTTTTTACTTTAAAATAAGATATGTGCAGTGTGCATAGGGATTTGTTCATAGTTTTTTTTATAGTCCAACGGTCTGAGGGACAGTGAACTGGGGGGCATTGCTGGCATATGGGGACCACTATGGGGGCATCTACTTGGGGCATTGCTGGCACATCATGGGGGTATTACTGGCACATTATGGGGAACACTATGGGGGCATCTTCTGGGGGCATTTATACTGGCACGTCATAGGGGACACTATGGGAGCATCTTAAGCTGGCACATTATGGGCACACTATGGTGTTGGAGGGGGGAAGAACACTATGGGGGCATATTATATAGGCACATTATGAGGACACTAAGAAGGGACATTTATACTGGCACATTCTGGGGGACAATGTGGGGGAATCTTGTACTGGCACATTATGCGGGCACTGTCGGGAAGAGAAGAGGAGCACTATGTAGGCATTTATTATGGGCATTATATAGGGGTATTTTATACTTGCACACATTATAGGGGCACTATGGGGACATTAGCTCAACTGGGAGCACTAAGGGGGATTTTTTTTTGTACTGGCACACATTATAAGGGACATTCTTTGTACTGGTGCTCATTTTAAGCATTGAAGTAGGAACCTAAGATGTCTTTTCGTCAAAATGCAGAGACGAGAGATGGGTGAAAAATCATCATGGCGCCTGTTCTGAAAGGAGAAGATGAGAAAACAGAACGTCTGCATCAGAGGAGAAGTCACTGGATGTAAGAGGTACGTGCGCTGTATGCTGGATAGCACTGAATATAATGTGTATCCAAATATGTCTATAGTGCTAGGTACAAATGTGTATAAAATGTATATGGGGCAGGTAAATCTACTGTAAGTGTAGCCTAGGTGTAATTTATATACTGTATGGTGTATATTGTATATGTGATTATGTGAGTGTAGTGTCTATATAGTCTGTTTATGTATGCATACCTCCCAACCATCCCAAATCTGGCATAACTACTGTGTTGGAAGGTATATTGGTAAACTCCTAGTGGGCCTAGATGTCAGAAGTTTACCCAGCCAAGTTACTGTGCATGGCTGTTTAGGCTGTTTAGGGATGGTCGACCCATCAGTGAGGCTAGAAGCTGAGGCAATCAGGTTCCTGGCTTAGTGTCCAACAGATTTAAAGAGGTTGTCTCACTTCAGTAAGTGGCATTTATCATGTAGAGAAAGTACAAGCCACTTACTAATGTATTATTATTATCCATACTGCTTCCTTTGCTGGCTGGATTCATTTTTCTATCACATTATATACTGCTCATTTTCATGGTTACAGACCATCAGTGGTGGTCGTGCTTGCACAATATAGGAAAATGCAATAGTCTACAATATGTGCACTCCCATGGTCCAAGCCACCAGAGAGGCTGATGCTTTTTCCTATAGTGTGCAAGCACGACCACCACTGAAGGATTGCAGGGTGATCTGTAACCATGGAAACGAGCAGTGTATAATGTGATGGAAAAATGAATCCAGCCAGTAAAAGAAGCAATATGGACAATCACAATTAGAGATGAGCGAGCATGCTCGTCCGAGCTTGGTGCTCGTTCGAGTATTACGGTACTTGTAAGTATCTCGCCATGCTTGAGGAAATGGCAACTTCCGCATTGTGCATTTTTGGCGCCTATAAACTCAGCCAATCACAAGCCAGGAGACTCTGCGGTACACCCAGCATCACGTGGGGCCCTTACATGTCGATAGCAGGGGTTGGCTGGCCTGATCAGGTGACCCTGGAATATACTAGTGACTGGCTGCGGTGCTCGGCTCAGATGCTGTCTGGATGTCGTTAGGGATACAGCTGCTGTGTTTCAGGGAGAGTGTTAGGGCCTGCATTTAGTTCTTTGTTAGGCAGGAGTGATCTCACAAGAACCCAACAGCCCTTCTAAGGGCTACAAGACATTTTTTTGGTCTCCTGGCTGGGCTGGCTGGCTGGCACTAGTAGTGCAGCTATCGCCATATATAACCCTTTTTTTTTATTGTTATATCTCAGTGATACAAATCCATTTCACACAGCTGTGTGGAACCATTCTGTGTGTCACAGTTCAGCTGTCCACTCAACACAATCCATATTTTCTGTCCAGGTGACACATTCTGTACGTCACTTAATTAAAAAAGGTCTTTTGCGCTCACTGATACAGCTAGATTAGAAAAATCTCTGTGCGACATTTGTCTGGGTTGCAGTCAAAATAGCCACTGTCAGCAGGGGCTGAGTTTGCTGTCTGATAGTTTCTGCACGTCACGTTCCAAAAAAAACAAAATATAAAAAGAAATATATAAAAAAAATATATATAAAAGAATAGTTTTTTTGTTGTTTTATCTCAGTGATACAAATCAATTTCACACAGCTGTGTGGAACAATTCTGTGTGTCACAATTCAGCTGTTCACTCAACACAATCCGTATTTTCTGTCCAGGTGACACATTCTGTACGTCACTTAATTAAAAAAGGTCTTTTGCTCTCACTGATACAGCTAGATTAGAAAAATCTCTTTGCGACATTTGTCTGGGTTGCAACTAAGCAGACCAAGTCTGCCTAATCTAATAGTTTCCGTGTAATTGCTCCATACTGCACGGTACGTAATAACATACGTCATTTTGATCTAACTTATCCACCTATATATTTACTTGTTCAGATTGAACAAGTTTGTGGGTTTCAGTACAGCAGGCCCATTTATTTGATTTTTTTTTATATAATACACTTATATACAGAAAATGTTGAACCCCAGAGCTAAGGGTCGAGGACGAGGGCGTGGGCGTGGGCATTCAATTACTGCAGGTGCAAGAGGCCGTGGTCCTGGGCAGGGTGAGACAGTACCTGCTGATGAGGGAGCAGGGGAACGCCGCAGAGCTACACTCCCTAGCTTCATGTCTCAACTTACAGGGACACGTGGTAGAGGACTGTTGAAACCACAACAGTGCGAACAGCTGATCTCGTGGATTGCGGACAATGCTTCAAGTAATTTGTCCACCAGTCAGTCTTCCACGCAGTCCACCCACGTTACCCAAGGGAGCACTCCTCTGGCTCCTCCACCTCAACCTCCTTCCCCGCAGTCTGCCCCCTCCCAGGAAAATTTGGAATGCGATCCGGCATACTCTGAGGAACTGTTTTCTGGACCCTTCCCAGAGTCACAAACCACTTCTCAGGTTGCTGCTGACCTCGTTCCCGATACCCAAATTTTCCAACTGTCGCAGTCTGTGGGTGATGATGATGATGACAATGTTGACTTAGTGGAAGAAGTTTGTAAAGAGGTGTCGGACGATGAGGAGACACGGTTGTCAGACAGTGGTGAAGTTGTTGTCAGGGCAGGAAGTCCGAGGGGGGAGCAGACTGAGGAATTGGAGGATGACGAGGTGACTGACCCAAGCTGGGTTGATAAGCCGAGTGAAGACAGTGCCTTTGAGGCAGAGGCGAGTGCTGCACCAGAACAGGTTGGAAGAGGTAGTGGTGTGGCCAGAGGGAGAAGCAGGGCCAGAGCTGGTGCATCAGCAGCAACTGTTTCACGTAGTGAAGCTCCCGTGGCGAGGCCTAGATGTTCGCAAGTCTGGAGGTTCTTTAAAGAAAGTGAGGATGACCGACGGACTGTGGTATGCAACCTGTGCCACACCAGGATCAGCAGGGGTGCCACCACTACTAACCACCACCAGCATGCGCAGGCATATGAGTGCTAAACACCCCACTCAATGGAACCAAGGCCGTTCACCTCCTGTGGGTCACACCACTGCTCCTTCCCCTGTGTCACTCGCTGCCTCTTCTAGTCAACCCCCTGCCCAGGACCTTGGAACGAGCGCCTCCCGCCGGAAAACCACACCTTCGCCTCCACGATCCTCCACTGCGTCCACCAATGTGTCCCAGCGCAGCGTTCAGCTGTCTTTACAGCAGACGCTGGAGCGCAAGAGGAAATACAGTTCCACCCACCCACATGCCTAAGCCCTCAACGTCCACATGTCCAAATAGCTAAGCCTGGAGATGCTGCCCTATAGGCTGGTAGAGACCGAGGCCTTTCGCAATCTCATGGCGGTGGCTGCCCCTCGGTATTCAGTCCCGAGCCGCTACTATTTTTCCCGATGTGCCGTCCCAGCCCTACACCAGCATGTGTCACAGAACATCATCCGTGCCCTGACCAACGCTGTTTCTGAGAAGGTCCACCTAACCACGGACACGTGGACAAGTGCTGCCAGGCAGGGACACTATATCTCACTGACGGCACATTGGGTTAACTTGGTGGACGCTGGGACCGAGACTGACCCTGGGGCCGCTCATGTACTGCCCACACCGAGGATTGCGGGACCTACCTCGGTCACGGTCTCTCAGACGTACTATGCCTCCTCCTCTGACCCCTCCTCCACCTCCACCTCCACCGAATTACCATCCGTGGGCACGGTGCCTTCAGTCGGTAGCTCTAGGCACAGCAGCAGTGCCGTGGGTAAGTGCCAGCAGGCGGTGCTCAAACTGCTGAGCTTAGGTGACAAAAGGCACACCGCCCAAGAGCTGTTACAGGGCATCATGGCGCAGACCGATGTGTGGCTGGCACCGCTGAACCTCAAGCCAGGCATGGTTGTGGTGTGACAACGGGTGTAACCTGGTGGCGGCTCTGCAACTCGGCAGACTGACACATGTGCCATGCCTGGCCCACGTGTTCAATCTAATAGT